>JAMKQA010000921.1:0-39822 GCA_024699735.1 Posidonia australis | reverse complement strand
TTTGTTGTTTTTGCATGATTTTTCATGTATATGGTTTTCCTTGTCTTCCATAATAGATTAGGTGGCGACTCCGTTTTATTTTGCTTTTTCGACGTGATTTTGCCGACGGATTTCGCATTCATTTGCGGAATCTCCTCGCCGGCATGGTTACAACAAGGCAAAGAAAAATATAAGGAAGTACATTTTTGAGATATCTAACATTACTTTAAAACAAAAAGCACTTAAGTTAGAGCTATCAGAAGACTTGCTCGTACATTTAGTTTTAATCTCTCTTCCTCAATAATTCAACCAATTCAAGATCAGTTATAACTACCAGAAAGAGAAATGGACTCTTAATGAGTTCATTTCTCATTGTGTGCAAGAGGAAGAAAGACTAAAGCAAGATAAGAAAGAAAATGCTCATCTAGCCTTCACCTCAAAGAACAATGGCAAAAGGAAATTACTGTCCAATAAAGTTACAGTGGTTTCACCCAAAAAACAACAGAGGGAGATTAAGTTTACCTGTTGATGTGTTTTATTTAATTACCGCAAGTGCACGGCGTATTATGTGTACATGGTATGTACGGATCGATCCCACAGAGAAAAGTGTTTTAGAATCAAAGATTTATTACCAGCTATTAAAAACAAGGAGTTGAAAAGGTTGATATGAAAAGGAAAATCTAACACTAGACTATTAGAATGCTATCCCATGAATTAAAGCTTAGGATGTCGAATCCATTTATATAGAATTGAGAATGCATGATCATGTTTACTCTCTCTCCTTTTTATTGATCTAAATAACTTGATTTAATGATTCTTATCTTAACAAGTGTAATCTATATGCAATGCACCATACACTATCAAGTCAAGGAATAAAAACACACAAATCAAATTAAATCAGATGACATATGATGGAATTGAGATTACATACACAACTCCTAATTAAATCTTCCCTAAGCATAGACAAAAAAAATAGAATCAATGTTAATCTATCAAAGTTTTGCAATTCATTGAATAGTCTATGTAATATACATCCAACCCACATATTCATTGCATGAAACACAAGGAGAAAGAGAAAAAAAAAACATGATCATACATCTCAATCTAAACAAACTTCATCTCTACCCTAGATCTAGAAGATTAACTAAGTATGATAACATAAAATATTAAAATAAAAGAAGGGGAAGAAGGAGAAAGAGAAGACATAATTAAATAATAAAAAAATTTATTAAAGGGAACCTAAGATTACACTGATGATCTTCACGATCTTCCAAAATACAAGAAAATAAAGAGAATCTAAAACCTTCCTTCCTTGGGGCTTCATAAATCTACATAAGGGGTCCTTTTATAGGCTTACAATAACTTGCTTATGGCAGAGACAAATCTGAATATAAAATTTAAACTTGAATTTTGAATACAAGATATTTACAAGTGAGAATCTTATCCAAAGAAGACCAAGTCAAAAATATCTAGTGTAGGCGCTGGGAGGCATCGGATCTACATCTGGGCACTTGGGAGGCGTCCATGTCATTCAGGATCTTCTTTGACTTTTTCCACAATTTGACTGATATTTTATCATTATTTAGGCACATGAAAAATGTGTGTTTGACCTCTTCACGTAGCTCTAGAAATTTTCATACAAAAATCTCTTCTTTTCTGGCACAATTATTCTTTTCCCCCATATTTTTCATAGATTCCTTCTAAGCCCTCAAGTTTTGCAAAATTTGCACAAAACACTTCAAGTAATATTATTTATATACAAAATAGATAAATATGTGAATAAAATATGCATGAATTACGAGTTAATCACCTATCATTTTTGCAAGAAAGATGGGCACAAAAAGAATAACTATACGAAGTATCAAGCATGGCGTGCTAAGAAAGATACATCTTTTGCTTTAGTTTGTTCTGAAATTAATATTGCTTCTATATTGCGACATACTTGGTACATAGATTTGGTGCTACTACTCATATAAGTGTGTCTATGTAGGGTTGCCTAAGTAGTTGGACACCAAGTAATGGTGAAAGATACATCTTTGTGGGTGACGGTAATAAGTTCAAGTGGAAGCTATTGCTCATTTTAGATTGTTGTTACAAATTGGTTGTTTTTTAAATTTGAAAGAGACATTTGTTGTACTGTCTTTTAGGCAGAATTTAATTTCTGTTTTTGTATTGGACAAATCAGGTTGTTCTTGTCTTCAAGGAAATAGAAAATTAAGTCTTTTGTAGAATTTTAATCTTATTGGTACCAGTTCTTTGATAAATAATGACAATTTATATTTACTTAATATAATAGCTTTTTATAATGAATCCATACATTCTACATCTCGAGGTATGAAGCGAAAATCAAGAGAGGATTCTGCTTCGTTATGGCATAAGCGTTTAGGACATATTTCTAAACATAGAATAGAAAGGCTTATGTTAGATGAAATTCTTTCTTCTCTTGATTTAGCAGATTTCTAAATTTGTATTGAGCATATTAAAAGAAAATAAACCAATATTATAAGATTAGGTACTAATAAATGTTCACACGTCTTAAAACTAATACGTACGGACATTTGTGGACCATTCCCTACGACATCTTGGAATGGTCAGCAATACTTTATTACATTCATATATGACTATTCACATTGTAGCTACCTATATTTTATTCATGAAAAATCATAGGCCTTAGATGTGTTCAAACAATTTAAGATTGAAGTTGAAAACTAACTCAACAAAAGGATTAAAGTCGTTAAATCTGACCGTGATGGTGAGTACTATAGTCGATATGACAGATCTAATGAACAACGTTCATGTCCGTTTGCCAAGTTCTTGGGAAAATATAGTATTGTTCCTCATTACAACATGCCTGGTTCTCTAACCATGAATACTATTGCTGAGAGACGCAATAGGACATTTAAGGACATGATGAGGAGTTTAATTAGTCATTCTATTTTATCAGAATCTCTCTGGGGTGAGGCACTTAAAGCTGCAACTTATATTTTAAACAAAATACCGACTAAGACAGTGGCTAAAACCCCTTATGAATTATGAGTTGGGAAGAAACCCAGCATTAGACATTTTCATGTGTGGGATTGTCCAATTGAGGCTAGCCCTTACAAGCCTAATGAAAAGAAATTGGATTCAAGAACCGTTAACTGTTACTTTGTTGGATATTCTGAAAAGTTTAGTGATTTTAAGTTTTATGATCCTACTACAAGATCGTTCTTTGAAACGGGTAATGCTAGGTTCCTTGAGGAAGTAGAGTTTAAGAGAAAAGATAAGAGTAGAGACATTGTCTTTGAAGAAGAATTTATTTCTCTTCTTACAATTGCTATAGACGATGATCAGGAATTAATTCCTAATATTATTAAAAAGACAAATTCAGAGCAAGACATTGTTGATCATCTTTCCATTCAAGAAGAACAAACTCAACTCTCTCCAAAACTAATACACTTAGGAGGTTCACTAGAAAGAAGAGAAGTGTGATATCAGATGATTATGTTATATTTCCCTAGGAACATGAAGTTGATATTGACTTAATGGATGATGATCCAATCAATGTTTATCAAACAATCAATAATTCTGATCCTCAAAAGTGAATGGATGTCATAAATGATGAGTATAATCCATGAAGGACAATGATATTTGGGATATTGTCCCATTATCTAAAGGCGCAAAGCTTATTAATTGCAAATGGATATTTAAAATCAAGAGGGATTCATAGGGCAATGTGGAAAGATATAAGGTTCGTCTTGTCGCTAAGGGTTTTACCTAAAAGGATGGTATTAACTATAAAGATACTTTCTCTCTGGTTTCACTGAAAGACACTTTTCGGATTATTATGACATTAGTTGTTCATTTTGACCTTGAATTACACCAAATAGATGTAAGAACGACGTTTCTCAATGGTGACATTGATGAGATGATTTATATGATACAATCAGAACACTTTATATTAAGTGACGCAAAGAAAATAGTTTGCAAACTTTAAAAATCCATTTATGGTTTAAAGCAAGTATCCCGTCAATGGTGTCACAATTTTCATCAAGTTGTCATCTCGTTTAATTTTGAAGTGAATTTCGTAGATAATTGTGTATACCATAAATTCAGTTAGAGTAAATGTATTTTCCTGATCTTGAATGTTGATGATATACTTCTTGCCACTAATAATATGGACTTATTTATAGAAAACTAAGAAATTTCTCTCAAACAAATTTGAAATGAAAGATCTTAATGAAGTTTCTTTTGTATTAGGAATCCAAATACTTCAAGATCGTTCTCAAGGTATTCTTGCATTATCTCAAAAGAACTATATTGAAAAAGTCCTTAAAATTTATGGCATAAGTGAGTGCAAGTCAGGAAAAACCCATGTAGCTAAGAGAGACAAGTTTAGTCTCAAACAGTACCCTAAGAATGATTTTGGACATAAGGAAATGTAGAAGATTCTATATGCTTCGATAGTTGGAAGTCTTATGTATGTTTAAGTTTATACGTGTCTGAATCTTGCATACATCGTTAGCATGTTAGGCAAATACTTAAGCAATCCAGGTATAAATCACTGGAAAGCTGTTAAGTGGATTATGCAGTATTTGCAAAAAACAAAAGACTCTGCACTTATGTATAGGAAATCAGATCAGTTAGAGATCATTGGGTATTCTGAGTCTGAATTTGCTATATGCTAAGACAATTGTAGATCCACTTCAGGCTATGTGTACTTGTTAACAAGAGAAGCTATATCCTCGAAAAGTGTCGAGCAGACACTTATAGCCCCTTCTACTATGGCAGCTGAGTACAAACCATGTTATGAGGCATCCAATTGTGAAATATGGCTAAAGAATTTTATCACGGGTTTATAGATTGTAGATGGAATTAAAAGGCCGCTTAAGTTATGTTGTGACAATAAATCTATGGTGCTATATTCTAATAACAATAGAAGCTCTTCAAAGTCTATGATATTTAGTTTCTTGTTATGAAAGAAAGAATCCAGAATGGTCAGTTGTCTATAGAGCATATTGAGACAAACTCTATGATTGCAGATCCGTTTACTAAAGGAGTACCACTGATGGTCTTTCATGAGCATGTTGCTCATATGGGTATTGTACCATTTGATAATGTATCAATTTAATGGGAGTTTGTATTTGGATGTTCTATTGTTATAGACGTTGTTTTCTACAAAAATTAGGTTTTAGGTTATTTACATTCTGGATATTTATTTTGATCTCACTAAAATTTGGACCAGTTGAATATGAGCGCGTTTAGATCACTTCACCTAAATTCTATACTACACATCCATTCTTGATTCATGTCATTGATTGTATTAGCATTAGTAACTATTGTGGGTTGAATTGTGCCTAAGGTAATGAAAACTTCTTTGATCCTACGTTGGTACAATTCATGGACCGGATTGTAAAATATCTTTGTTAAAATAGCCATTTGGAGCAGTTCATAAAGTTTTAATACTTTAATTGTTAATTTTATGTGTGACTCAAATAGAAGATTGTTGGATTAAATCTAGTAATATATTTGAGTCATTAATTAAAGTATTATAGGTTATTTTCTGATTAGGCTTATTATAGTGATCTATTTGATTTTTGGGTTGAAACAATTAACATTTTAAGTGATGTGGGTTAATGTTTGTAGAGACCATTAGGACATTTTTTTCATTTGTTGATGGGTAAAATTGAAAATTTGCAATATTATAGACTACTATATATTGAAATCATGGTCCCGAAACTTAAGTTTTTAGTCTCTCTTCTCTCTCACCTTCATCTTGAAAAAGAACAAGAAAAAGTGGAACATGGTGGTTTTAAAAGGCGACGAGCGAGGAATTTCAGATTTTCTACATGGATTCAGGTACACTTTTGTATTTTCATTTATTCATGATGAATATGATGTGAACAGATCTTAATATTCTTAATTAATTCTTAAAATATATATTTTTTTAATATAATATTTTTATGTATTTTTAGAGATATGAATTTAACACTTATTGTTTGAGTTAATTAATATTTGCATGCTAAAAAAAACTGAATAAAATCATTTGCCATTCGATTGATGTACTCAGTACTGCATGTAAGATTGACAAAGTTGCAAACTATTGCAAGAATGGATAACTTTTCTTACAGGAAAACTACTAATAAAGCATCTAGGATACTAGCAAGGGGTGTTGTCGGGATGAGTCGTAAACGGAAGTACTTCGATTGTTGCATTTTAACGTTCTAATTGAACAACTTATAAGTGCGTCACTAATAAATGGAAATGTCAAACTTGGCATTCCAGCTTATTTGCGGGATTCGGCTTAAACGAAGACCATACGTTCAGCAAGGGTACTTTTGCTTGAAAAATATATAAGATTCTTGTAAGAAGTATGATTCATACAAATACAATCATACATAATTTAGCTCATCTCCAGGTGGTGGGATAGGCGGTATCATCTTTTCTTTTTGAAGGTATCGTCCAAAGGATAAAGATGAGTTGTGGATGAATGTCATATACACCACTTCTTCCCTCGTGTAACAATGAGGTATGATAATGGATTCTAAGTTTTTTTTTCTTTCCCGGATTAATATTTACTGGACACAATCATGTCATGCACCTGTACATACATCTCCAACCGAAGAGCCTAAAAGAATTAAAAAAGGAACATTGAAGAACTAACGCTGTGCTGTAATCAAGTGTACATAAACATAAACCAAGAAGAAGAAGAAGAAGAAGAAGAAGAAGAAGAAGAAGAATCAAAAGAAGAAGTCAACCCAGAAGAGCAGAAAGCAGTGCCACCGTCAATGCCATGGCAGCAGTCCATCGTCTGCTGGCGTCATCAGGCAGAAAAGAACCGTCGCTGCTGCTGCTGCTGCTGCTGCTGCCGCCGCCGCCCCTCGAAGCAAGCTCATGCTTCCCGACGTCGATCATGATCTCAAACCGACACGTCTGCTGCGACGGGTCGGTGAGTGTGACAACGCCGAGATTGTTGAATCCGCAAGCTCCATTCTGCTGATTCGCCGTCTGGTAGAATTGGTTGAAGGCGTAGGAGATGTTGCTTCTGGCGTCCAATCCACCACAGGAAGACCCGTAGCCCAGGCTGGTGCAATCAGCGTAGGTGCATGCATAGTTGACGCTCCCGGCGACGTTGGGGTCAGTGATGCTCGCCGTCGGTGACATGACGCACCACTGCCTATCCAAGTACCTAACGCCCTTGGCCGGCACGATGCTTCGATCATTCTCGAGCTTAAGCGGGTATTTGACTGTGCCGTCGTAGTTGAATATTCCCCAGTGTCGCTCGAAGTTGCCCGGTTGGACGCTCTTCGCATCCTCGTCGATTAGGCTGAAGAGGTAGATGTCCGGTGGAGAGTCAGGCCGCCTTGGAGTGCCGGCCCGCTGAATGATGCGGTTGATGAGCGCTTGGTTGAAGCGACGGGCGTAGTTGATGTTGGCGTTGGGGTCGCCGTCGGTGGGCCAGCCGATCTCACCAACAATGACGTTGATCGACGAGAAGCCGTTTTTCTCCAAGGTGGAGATGAGGGTGTCGTAATTGGCCTCGAAGACGTTTGTGTATGTGATGGGCCCGTCAACGACAGGAGATGAGGAACCACCGTCGAAGAAGGCGTAGTCGAGAGGGAAGTTGGGGTCTGCGTAGAGGCTGAGGAACGGGTAGATGTTGATGGTCAGTGGTCCACCATTGTCGCGGAGGAAGGTTACGATAGAAATCATGAGGCTGAAGATGTCAGGCCGGAAGTTGCCGCCTGAGGGGAGACCATTGTCGGTCTGGTAGACGTTGGCGTTGAGGGGGACAGTGACCTTAACCTGCCGGGATAGCCCGGCCTTGATGAGGGCCGCTTGGATGTTCTGAAGGGCGGGAAAGGTCGTTTGTTGGAACATACCATTGTATGACTTCAAAAATGGCTCGTTCCCAACGGCCACATACCTGTCTCAACCGTTTACATACGAAAATTTACTCAAACATGTCAGCTATGAGTCTAATGCAGACAGAAACACACGATCTTTGCTCGAAACTTGCTTGCCTTATGTCGACGCCGTACTTGGAGATGTAGGTGGAGACGTTCTGCATTACCCACTGCTCAGCAACACGGACGCTACTGGCTAACGGCGCGAGCCACTCGTTGGGGATGCCAAGCATGACCTGGATGCCAGACTTGCCAAGCGCACCCAGTGCCGAAGGATCAGCCTCGAAGAGCTTCACTTTGTCGAAGCCATTGTCCTTGAGCAGCCTCACTACGATGTCACCAGGCAATGGATGTGTCGAGATTGTTCCCCAGTTACAGCCCAGAGCTTCGGCAACATAGTTCAGACGAAGTCCTTTGTATGTGTATAGGTGAGGCTGGAGCAAAAGCAGCAGAGGGAAGAGGAGATGGAGGTTGCCAGGCCACACAAAACAGACCATCTTTTTCTTGTTTCCGACTGCAATAAGAACAATACCAAAGTTGGTCCAGAAAGTAGCTTTGTTGCTCTGCAGGTTTTGACACTGTAATGGGTGCTACCCTCCATGGACGTCGCTTTTTGCTAGTATCGTTTAAATGGGTAGCAGAAGTAGAACCACCAACAGAGAAATGGTATTGGAATTGGATTCTCTTTGAAAGAAGCAAACCGAAATACATGGTCTTCGAGTGAACCAAGAAAGGCATTTGAGTCCAGGAAGGAAAGAATGTGAGTAAACGACGAGATTAAGTTACTAAAAAGGGAAGGTACTAAAGAAGACAATACACGTCTACACGTGTTTCCATTAAGAACCTAAAAATATCTTTCCTTGTTTGATGTAAACAGAGAAGAAGAAAAAAGTATGCGTCTATCGGACAGCGTGTTAAAGTAACTAGTGAAACTCAAAAATTTTAATTTGTTTACACAAAATTTACATGACAAAATTAATCTGGGAAACCCCAGCAAAAGTGTGATGCCTTGCTATGGACTACACGAACGAGGCAATTGACGGTTTCACCAGGAGATCTACACTGCCATAATTCGAGAAGCTGAAGGAAAAAAGCTGTACACGAGCAGAAATGTACATAGAAAAAAGCACTTAAGTGAGTGAGGGTTATGTCAGGAGCCTTTTTTTAGTCACCATATCACGGCTGCTGCTGTGACAAGTTCTCATCTTGTAGAGATTCAGATCTTCGTCGTGAGTTCTCATTCTGCTGTGATTCCGGCCTTTGTCTGAAATACTTCTTGCAGAATATTTCAGCATTTTCGTAATTTTCCCGGACAAAGTTCTTCACACATTTAATGTACGAGAAATCTGCACTACTTCCATCTGTGGACACAACAAAGAAGCACCTTGTACCTGAGAAATCTTTATGCTTATCGACCTGTCAAGTGTCATAAAAAAAAACGTGGTTCAGAAGCATGTCATTCAATACAGCAAACCATTTTACTTAATTACAAGCCCTCAATGGGCAAAAAAAAGGGGAAAAGAAACGAACTGGTCTACTGAGCATACCATTATGTAGTCAATTTCACCAGAAACTTTTGATTTTCTATCTGGGTGGTTCTTGAAAATTTTTTCGAGTATGTATGACTGATCTTCTTCAGAGAGTCGATCACCGTCATTATAACTATAGCATACAAGAAAAAGAATGCATGGTTAAATTGAAAAGATCAGTATACATATGATGGAAAAGGAATTGTTTGCCAAATTTAAGTTGCAAGACTTATACTTCCAGAAATTCCAGATGCACAAAGAAACTGGCATGATATCACAGACGCCTTATGTTGCAACTTGATAGTACTAACAAACTCCGAACCATTAATCAAAAGAAGCCAAGAAAAACTATGAGGTTAAGCTAATGACTCAAAAGTTTCAGTCCATACATAACTAAGCCCTCCCTGTTTTTCTATTTTAAAATTGTCAAATTATGCATGATGCAAGAGATACTCCAGGTAACATTCACACATGGTCCTTAGTGAAGGCCAAAATATCAAATGCCTTGACTTATTAAAACACAATAAAAGGAACCATAAACTAACTGAAACACAAAAATACTACTTTATTATAGAATATAAAAAATGTTCTAAATTTATAAAAGCGTATAAGAGAACATACAATTTATACAAAAACTGGATGTTTGGAAGGGAAAGCATATGTAAATTTATGATTTAGTTCAATCACTTGCTACTAGGAGCAGCTTGTCCCAAAATCTAAGTGATAGTTCCACCAGCATTAAGTAACAATTATGACTAAGAAATGATAAAAAAGACCAAGGATAGCAGTAAATTTCAAAAAAAAAAAAAGGTAATAACCAGCACATGCACCTGGATTGGTGCAGGATCTTTCTAATTGATTGCATTATTGGTTCAACGTCAGCAAGAATTTTTCCCTCCTCCGAAGTAAATGTATCCAATCTACGCCCTGTTGCAGTCATAATGCCAACAGCATTCCAATGTTTCTGATGTTCTGAGTGCACTTTTGGGTACCTACGTTCAGTGATAGAACCCCAACCCTGAGATCTTGGCGGCTGACTACTCTGCCGCTGTCCTCTATTATCGTTCCACTTATCAAAGCCATGAGAAGCTCCAACACAGCCTTCATCAGAGCTTTTATTAGCCCAAGCATCTGACTTCAAAGTAGAGTTACTATTTAAGTTCTTTTTGCTCCATGATGCGCTGGTGTCCCAGTCAGTTTGAGTTTCGCTTCTGTTCCAACTTTCATTCTTGTCATCCTTTGAAGACCATCCACTTTGAATATCCCAGCTTTGACTATTATGTACAGGTTGCAAATTACTTTTTGAGTTCCAATTTGGTGATCTTCCTAGTTCAGAATTGACATCTTTAACCAAACAAGAATCAGAATCATTATTCTGATGTCCCCAAGAACCACACTGATCAGGGGCACACTTTTCTTGGACACTAGCCTTGCTCCAGGAATCAAATTCGTCAATTTCTGATGATTTGATAGAATGAACATGCTGCTCTTGTGATTTTTCGGCACTCCACTTGCAGCTATTGTTTGAATCAGCTTGTTTCTCATTTCTCCATCCTTGTTGGTAATCTCCATTAGCCACCAAAAGTGCACTTCCTTCCCAGTTTGATCTTGTATTAGATGATTGAATTCTTTGGTTGTGGTTTTGAAGATTATCGACGGTGTAGCTGGACCAGGAACCAAGTCTTGAAATTGGCACGTCATCACGATTACTCGGATCTTTTCCTTTTTCTCCCCAACCTTGCCAGCCTTCTGATTTCGTTTCTAAAGCTGCACTCTTTTGCCAGCCATCTGTATTCATTTTTGAAGCTGCACTCTTTTGCCAGCCATCAGAGTTTGCTGGAGCCTTTCCCCACATGTCGGATTTGGCTGCTGAAGCAGCATTCTTTTCCCACTCATGTAAGTTAGGAACAGAAGCTCGAAACTTTTCCCAGTCATTGGATTTGGTTGTTGATGGTACACTGTTGTCCCAGTTATTTGGTTTGGATACTGAAGCTGAAATCCTTTCCTGACCATTACGCTTTGATACTGATGGTGAAAGCTTTTCCCAATCATCTGGCTCAGATGCCACAGATGAAAACTTTTCCCAGCCATCTGACCCAGGTGCTGCCGATGAAGACTTTCCCCAGCCACTTGACTCAAGTACTGCCAATGAAGACTTCTGCCATCCATCTGACTCAGGTGCTGCAGCTGAAGATTTTTTCCAGCCATTTGACTTGGGTTTGGAAGATGAAAACTTTTCCCACCCATCAGATTTTGTTGTTGAAGCTGAAAATTTTAACCAGCCATCTGAATTTCCATCAGGATATCCAAGAATTTCGTCATTCTCATCAAAGGTGGGTTTCCCAAAACCCATGTCATGCTCAGGTGAAAGATTTTCATTCTCTTCTATAAGTTCATCTACATCTACACCAAGACATGTGCTACTTACAATTTCTCCAGTGGTTGACCTCACCATATGAAGAAAATCATAAACATCATTTCCAATGTTTTTTTCAACTTGTACCTGAAAAGAGAAAAGGGCTTAACCACACTCATTTTTTGGCAATCAAATCTAATAACTATGCAGAGAAGATGATATAAAAGCTAGCAACAGTGATATTAGAAACATTGAATTATCAAAAATATTTAACATTCTCAGAGAAAAGTTAATTGTTGGAGACTTACTTGTGGCTGATTCCAGACAATCTGAAAGCGTGTTCCTGTGCCAATTGCAACATTTTTACCCCACAAAGATGATGCAACTATGCTTGATAGTGAATCCATGTGACATCTCTCAGCCGCTCTCTCAAAGCATTTCATAGGTGTCTGTTCAAAAGAATGAACCTAGTCATTAGAAGAAGGCTAACAAATGAACTACTAATGATGCCTTAGTGCATAATATGTGATATTCACTTAAATATAAACATTTAAATCAGACGTAGAGAAATAAGTCAGAAGAATGTATGATTTACTAATACTTTCTTAGGAAGTGGTGTGTTATAGACATCACTAAATAAGAATATGTCAAATAAGAGTAGAGAAATAACTTACAACAAGTGTAGCTTCAGTAAACGGCACTTGAATATTCAAAGAACGAAAAAGTGCCTTATACCCAGAAGTATTAAAACCAATAATGTTTCCTGAGCATGTCATACTATGGGCAACAAGCATCAAATGCTCCTTGAGCACCCCTCTTGTAACAGTCCTAATTGCCGTGGATAAACGCTGCAAATTTACACAAAATTATTTATTAAATTTCACAAGTAGAAGGTAGAAATGAGAATAGTGTTTTAATTATCAGAAAATGAACTACTCAGCTGCAAGGCAGATCTAAGCTTTTTTTAAATATTTTTTAAGTTTTACAAGGAACTGGTCCAAACACATGTGCACACAAGATCCGGAATGCAATTTAACAATTTCTGAAAATAATTCATGTACCAAATAATGAAATGGTCATAGTTGGAACCCAGAAACTATTTCACTAGATGCTAAAAGAGTAAAAAGATGCTAACAAGCTCAATATCATGAAAAAAGATGCTAACAATTACTGCTTCCAAGCAAAAGATGTTTCCAGTTGTATTCTTCAATTTCTCAAATATTAATTAATAGTTTACTTCAAAAGGTAAAAAAGAGGAGCATATGCAACAGAGGAATAGGAAAACTTCAGCCTCACTAGATTAAAAGACAATATCATATGTACCACACTACCTTCAATTCCATGGTGATGCAAAATAGACATCCCAAGCAGTGGGTATTGGAAAATTGAGCCATGGAAACACATTAACACATTTTTGATGTATTCGTAAACTTACCACTGGAGAAAAGCCCATTAATCACCCGTAGGATAGAACAAAATCTTCATGTTTAAGTATAATTTCATGGCCAAGTAAAAAAAAGACTTTTATAAAAATAAAGACATCCACTAATCAAGTATTTTGATAACAATAGTAGAGATATACACTAAAATTATAGAAAATAACATATTTCCTGAAGAAACAATATATCAAAGGCTCCTGCTGTAACATAACAACCTTTAGAAGGGTAGTTTCTTTTAACACCAGCTTAGACACAGGAAGAAAGAAATTCACCTGAACTGTTTGGTCAAACGCACATGAAATACCCAGGAGATCTTGGATTTGTTGAATACCATAAGGTATAGATCTCCTTGTATCAATTAAATGCATAACTGGTATGCAAGCATCCACTGCAATCCTCCAAGCATCACCATTTCTTTTTACCACATCTTTTGCAATAACAACTTCAATTGCTACTTCTCCTTTTGTCCTTCGGCAAGAACTTTTAACCCAAGGTGCTGATTCCGGATCAATCCAAGTAATATTGGCAGAATGTATTCGAGGATCACCTGATTATTCATATTAGAGGGTTACCAGGGGAAAAGAGCATGTAACAGTGCCAACGAAATGGCAAGAACCCACAACCATTCATCAATAAATACCAAACCAGTAAAGTTGACTAGTTGTATACCAAATGCACTTAAAGGTTTGCTTGGTTAAAAAACACGCTTATTTATATTTTTTTTAGAATCTCTTTGCAATAAAATAGAAAACAAATCATTTTAGACTTGGCAATGAGATTAAAGAAAAGCTTTCTACCGTCTCATCTATCAGACTCAAAATTTATGCCAACTGATAGAAGTTGCAGCTCAAGGATCAAATACAATAGATACTTGCAAAAAAAAATAATGTTACACGCTCCCTGTGATTCTAACAAGAAGCCCTAAATTGTACCTCCATTTTTAAAATGCTTTTAGGGAAGGTGACACTTCAACAAATTTACATTGATAATCATCCAAAGAAAAAACCAAGAGAATAACAAAATTGGAGAAAAAACCAGCAAAGGGGGGAAATTCTTATTGAGAAAAAACCCAGAATCACTTATCCTAGGCCACCTAAGAGCACCAACTAAGGACCAATTTGGTAAAAATTCTTATTGCGAAAAAACTGAGAATCTTGATTCTATGGGTGGGATTCTATGGATGCAACCTAAGGAGGTTGTTTATGGTATATTATCTTGTTTGATTCCAATTTTGACACATAATTCTTCAACAGTATTTCACCAAAATACCCTCACCATGTGCATCAGCCCACTAGTAGAGTCACATGCTCACAGGCATGTTCTCCGCTCCCAAGATTTGGTGCAAAGATCGTGTTAAGGAGCAGCAATAGTTGAGAAATGTTAAAACAAGGAAACTCTGGTAACGGAACCTCCTCTTCTGACAAGTATACAGCTGCTTCCTCTGGTAGCATATGGTAGATTATGTGTGGTGCCCCGTAGATCAGATCACTCACAGGTGATCACATTCTGATGAAATCATGCTCATGATGACAATCTGTAATTTTCTATTGGTAGAAGTAGAACATGTAATTGTCAGAAAAGGAAGAGGATAGTATGGGACTCTCAATGTTAATATTGCTAGATTCTCATAGAATCCACCCCATCGGCAATTCTACCATTATCCACTCTACAATGTAAATAACAACCGACAAAGATAACAGGACTATCTACATTATGGGAGTAACTAAGGCCACAAAGCAGTGCCTAAGGTGATGAAAATAGGATCACTTAGCAGTCACAACACATAGATCCATCCTTTCTTTGCATATGCCACATTAGCTAAGATATTACCACATGTATCACTTAGCCCTTGAAGATCATGAAACTCCTTTTTCCCCATATTGTTGAATGAATAGCATATGAGATCCACAATCTAAGGTTGTTACATGTCTTAGACTTCAAAAGTCAGCATCAGCAAACCATAGGCCTAGAAAGGGCTTTCTAAGGAGCCTTTCACCAGCACCTCCAGCCACACAGCTATCTTAGTATTAGAAAAGACATCCCTGTTTGGGGAGGAGGAATACCATTCAATGACTGATCCAAAAACTTTTTCCACTCCTGATGGTTAAATTGGGAGCCCCTAAAAATTCTTTTCTTGTGCCCAAGCCATCTCATCCACCAAATTCCATGAGGTAATATCAACCACACCAAACACTTTCCACCAAGTTAGCTTAGATAGCCATGCTTCCCAAAAGCCTTTGATATCACCGATATTATGTTGAGTGAAGCTGGTTCGTTGATATGTGGACATCCAAAAAAGAGGTGCCAACAATCTTCTTCCTTGCAAAGGCAAAAGAAGCACCTACTAGCTAAGTAAACCCTACGCCTTTGCAATGCCTTTTCGGTAAGTATGCCACCATGGAGGATTTGCCAAGCAAAGAATTGAACTTTTGACAAGACCTGATAGATCCACACCTGCCTATAGCATGCCAATCGAAAACCACCACCATTGAGGACCTGAAATAGACAACTCACCGAAAAACAACCACAACTCGACCACATTCATTCAAATGACGTAGACTTAGAAGTCATCTTGGAAGAGCCATGGGATTCCAGCAGAGATAGTAAATCGACAAAATCATTAAACTCACCATCATGTAGATCCCTCCTGAATCTAACATCCCAGACAATCCCTGACTTGGAATGCTCAGGACACTCAGATATCCTTTCAAAAGGAAAGGCCACAACACGAAAAAAGCCTAGTAAAGACAAACACAATGATTCGCCAATCCACCCATCCTTCCGAAATCCAACCCCTTCTCCTCTACCCAACACCCCTATGATACCAAACCTCATGACATCATTAGCTTCCAGAATACCTTTCGACAGTCTTCCCCCACCTAACATGACTGTTCTCAGAGAAAAAAAAAATCTCCCACTATCCCACTTCCTAATCACCAGCCATATTCACCACCAAGCCTCAATCTCCACAGCCACTTGCCTACGAGAGCTAGGTTGAAGGTACAAAACGCTCGAATGCCAAGTCCACCACCTTTTTTAGATCTGCATATTTTATGCCAGCTATCATGTGGAAGCCCCTCTGGATTCCTTTTTTGCCACCTTTCCACAAAAATTGGCTAATAATACTTTGCAATCTATTTGCCACAGAGATCAGAATCTAATAATACTTTGCAATCTATTTGCAATCTACGCACCAACAAGAACATCACATTCTCCCCAACTTATCACTTTTAACGCCCTCGTCAAGATCCAAAACATGATCATCACATACTAAACGTACTCTCAATTCGCACATTTTCAATTCATTGGCTGCTTTGATACCAGTACTTGTCATGACTGAGTCCAAGACCCACTTGACCTGGCCCATGATCCATGAATGTAGTCCCTGACCTACTTAAAATAAAGCCCTTCTATTTCTACGGCACCAATAAAAAGCTCAAGTCGTTAGGTACACTAGTGTACACTCATGACCATATAACCCTCCTTCCCTCCCTCTCTATGAAGGTAGGATGACCTCATTAATTAACAAGTATCATCCAGAAGAAGCAAAAAGTTACAAGAATAAGGACTAAAATCAAGAAAATTTTCAAAACAAATAAACAAAAAGAAGCAAATTCCCAATTCTTTATCACACACCTTTACCCAAAAATCTCTCCAGCTATATATAACTCGTTTGTGTTAGAAAACCACCACAATCTTGTGTGTCACACCTCATGCTCATTAATTAACAAGCAACATTCAAATATGCAAAAATAATAATAATAATAATAACAATAGGGATTGAAACTAGAAAACTTTTGAAAGGAAAAAGGAACTTAGAGTAGGTTTGCATTCGCCATTCCAATCCCTTATAGCACATCTCTACCCAGCAATCTCTTGAGCCACTATTAGTTTGTGCAGGAAAATCACCTCATTCTTGTGTCTTCTTTTTGAAGAATAAGGTAGGATGATTTTATTGATTAGAAAACATCAAAGGATGCAAAATACAAAGAAGATTAAAGAAAATAAAAAATACATTAAAAAAAACTAGAGCTATGGAACAATATAAAGGCCCTCACCCATTCCCAGAGAAAAAAACTATCCAAAGCTACAATCTGATGCTCAAAAAGGATCCTAAATTCTTATCTCAAAAAGGATCCCATTTCTATGTCTACTGATAGCCTAACAAGTGGCATGCATTCCCAATAAGAATTGCTGTTTTAGTTTTGGCATCTTTCCTTTCTTTATATCCTGCATATCATGCCACATCTCTTTCAAATTTGAACCAAAACTTACCACAGCAATGAATAAAGGAACCAAACCATCCTAAACCTAAATGTTCAAAAAATTCCCTTTCTATAACACAGGCAGCAGTTCATGTCTTCTCACTATAAAGATAACACAAGATACTACACTGTAAGTAATTCCACTTTGCAGTTTGTAAACTGTGCCAGTTCCTGAATGGTGTCCTCTTTCACATGCACCCCCATCAACAAACTGTCTGAAATTAATCTTCAATCTCGAGACCATCTCAAAATTCCTCAGCAAGAACTAAGTCTACCCATTTGAACTTTAGATGCTTCACAGAACATAAGTGAAACATCTGCTTGCTGTAGTATCCATACATTCACCTTTTGTTTCGCTACTGTCTGACCTTTCAACCAGCCATCCTCGACCACTTTATCACACATAAAAGCAACATATTCACTCCCAGACATTGTTGCGCCTAAGCGGAGCCATGGCACCATGGTGGATTGTAAGATCCAGGCACCTACAAGCCTTGGGAAAAAATGTAGTTTCTGGCGTCCAAGCGTGCACCTTGGTGCCGCCTAGGCGCTGCAAACGGATCAGGATCATTTTGACCCATTTATTTAACAACAAAACCCTAACCATTCTCTAAACCCTTTCTTCTGCATTTTTCACCACCAACGACTGCTACTTCGTGGATCCAACCAACCACTGCAGCCTCTTCTGGTGGAAATTCCGACTGCGTTAAACGATCTTCTACACTTTTTCTTCCTTCTATCTTCACTCTCCAAGGTATTTATTGAATTTCTCAAGTTTTTATCATTTGTTTTTGTGATTTTTGTTGATATTATTGACATATGTGTCAATTTTACCATCTTTTGCTCACTTTTATATGATTACTCTTGTAAATTTTTCCTAGTTGTTTAGTTTGTTCAAAATTCAGACGTCGGTTGTGTCCTTTTATCTTGATCTTTACGCAGTTTCTCCTTTTTTCTCTTCAATTTGTTGATGTATTGATTGATTTTGCTCATGTTCATTGATTTTGATGTGATTTTAGACATGGATTTTTGTTTTTGTTCTTTTTTCTTTTCAAAATTCAGAACGATATGCCAAATTCTCAATATCTTAACAATTGATATTTGATAATAATATTGTTGCTGACACTTCACAAATTGTTGTTTACTTGTTTTCTTTGTTTTCCATTTATTATGATAAATGACTCATAGGATGTCACAAGAAGTAAACTCTCTTCCAAGACTCCCATGAAATGAAGTACAAGAATCATCATTTACTTTGCATCCTAATATTGATCCCATTTTAGTACGTGATAAATCAAGAAGAGCTAAGTCAGATGATATAGGATGGAAGAATGCATGGTGGCCAACTCTCGACCATAAGAATACAATGCAATGCTTATATTATGAAAAGATTTCCAAATGTAGTATCAAAAGATAGAAGGAGCATTTGATTGCAGGCTTCCCTAATGTAAGTTAATACCCCAAAACAACAAGTGTCATAGCAGACGAGATGTTGAAGTGGTGCAATAAAGGAAAAAAGAGGAAGTCCAACATTGCATTTGGGGTTCCATCAAATAAAATCAATGAAAGCAACACTATGCCTACTGATCCTACCACTACACAACAAGAAAAGAAGGTAATTGCGTCTTTCAAGTAATAAAACTACAAAGCCAACTACCCCAACTAGGAAGAAAGTAGATCCTTTTTATGTGTTGTGTGCAAAGAAAATCTTCTCACCTTTGTTCTCGAAAGAAGGCAACAAAAAAGTAGACAACAAACAGTAATCGATGACCACTTCAAGAAAAAAGAAAAAAAGTGAGTTGGTGAATTCTTCGTTGATACCTTATATAAAAGTGGATAGCCTTTCAACACGGTCAATAAGTTGACGGTTGAAGTACTTTGTGAGGCCATTAGACGCTATAGGAGAGGATAGAGGCCACCTTCCTTCCATCAAGTAAGAAAGCCACTATTGAAGAAAAAATTCAATCATATGGTAGAAATAAGAAGAGAATTCGAAATGCATTGGGAAAAATATGGTGTTACTCTCATTTCTGATGGATAGACAGACCGACAACAAAGGAATTTGATCAACTTCTTAGTGAATTACTCAAAAGGTACCTTCTATTTATATTTTATTAATGTTTCAGGATACAATAAGATTATAGATTATTTGTTAGGACTTCTTGAGAAAGTAATCTTTCATGTAGGAGAAGAACATGTGGTGCAAGTATGCACAAATAATGCAACAAATTATGTTCTTAAAAAGAGAAAGCTGATGAAGAAGAATAACAAAATATTTTGAACTCCTTGTGTAACACATTGCATTGATCTCATACTTGAGGACATTGGAAAACTACCAAAATTCATGAAAGTAATAGCCATGAAAAGAATGATCACATCTTTTATCTGTCTTCGCACTCGTCTCCATGATGCATCGTTACAAAGTTCAATGAAAAAAAACTTGTTAAATGTGATGTTACAAGATTTGCCACTTCATATCTTACACTTCAAAGCATATATAACATGAAGAGTATCCCTAAATAGCTCTTTGTATCTTCTACTTAAAACAAATCTAATTGGGTGAAAACTACTCAAGACACACAAATCATGAATGCAATGCTTTCTACAGATTTTTTAAATATCTTGCAAAATTGCCTAAGAGCTTCTCAACACCTTGCAATTTTGTTGAGATTGGTTGATTGTGACATAGGTTACCCTACACATGCATTCAGTCATGCCAAGGTAGCAACAAAAGATAATTTTGGCAATAACGAGAGGAAATACAATCCTATTTTGGATATTGTTGAGAAGTGTTGAACTTTGCACTTCCTCTACTTGGTAACAAAAAATTTCTAAATCTGTGGTGTACTACAAAGAGAAGAAACTAATTCCCCACTTGCTGATTTCCATGAGACCGTATTTCAAGAATGCATGGAACAAATGGTCAAAGGTTAGGAGAAACAGAACGAAGTCATGTTGGAAGTTGATTCTTACAAGCAAAGAAGAGGAAGATTTGGTTGTGAAATAGCAATAGATACAATTCTTAAGTTATGTGACATAATGACTGTAGAAAGTAAAAAGAGAGGAAAAAAATCTGTTCTGAGTGTAGTTACATATATATAGGATATTTAATGTATATCCAATAACCTGATTACCCATTACAATCCTAATACATAATATAACCTCTCTAACACCCCTCATCGAGGTGAAGACATACACATTTATCATACCCAACTTGATACACAAGGACTCAAAAACCCCTACGCTCAATCCTTTGGTGAAGATATCAGCACGTTGCTCCAATGACTAAGTATATAACATAGAAATAACTCTTTTCATCACCATGTCCCGCACACAATAACAGTCAACCTCTACGTGCTTTATATGCACATGAAAAGTGAGATTATTGGCAATGAAAATGATAGCTTGATTGTCATAATGCATTGATATAGACATCTTGATAGAGAAATCAAACTCTAATAAAAATGACATGATGCACATCATCTCGTAAACCATCTGAACAATGGATTTATACTATGTCTCTGCACTGAATTGAGGCACTACATTCTGCTTTACTGCACCACGTGACAAGATTACTCCCTACATATGTGTAGAAACTAGACGTGGACTATCAATCTCCTCGATCTCCTGCATGCCCTGAATCTAAGTGAGCCTAAATCTTCATATGGCCATTCCTCCTATAACTAAGCCTCACCTTCGACATAAACAAGAACGCGTAAAATTCTAATCCAGTGCACTCTTCTAGACTTATGCATGAACTTAATAAATTGATTACATAGGAGATATCTAACCGAGTCATCGTCAAATATATAAGTTTCCCAATCAATTGGCTGCACTAACAATGGTCCTCTAACAATTCTGAAATGGTATCCCAGAAGGATGGCGTCTGCGTAATAAAAGTACTCTATGACTTGCACCCTAAAAAGCCATGTTTCTTGAAGGAGGTCAAGAACATACTTTCTTTAAAATAGTATCATTTTTCCATTGACATACACAAACTCAATGTCTAGAAAGTATCTTAACTTTTCGACAAAGTACGTCATAATGTACTCTTTTATTTCTTTAATGTCATTTTTATCACTGCCTGTCCCCAATATACTATCAACATATACCACGAGGAGCACACATCCATAGGTAGTCTTCCTACAAAAAACAGAATAATCAACAACACACCTCTAAAACCCCACTACCATAACCACCTAACTAAATTTATCAAATCAAGCTCAGGAACTCTATTTCAGACAATAAATAGCCTTCTTCAGCCTACATACTCTATCCACCTCAGAGCAACATACCCTAAAATTTGCTCTAAAAATACAAAATCTATAAGGCTATCGTATAAGAATGCCTTTTTGACATATAATTGACACAACTCCAAGAATTATTTATAGCAATAGACAAGATCACTTTAATAGAATTGGGACGGACAATAGGAGAAAAAGTCTCTTCGTAGTCGATACCATAAGTCTCAATGAATCCTCAAGCAACCAGTCAAACTTTGTATCTGTCTACTATATTGTCTACCTTGTACTTAATAGTGTAAACCCATATGTAGGTCACTATAATAACTCCGATAGGGCGGATCACCAATTTCCAAGTGCCATGAGCTATTAATGCAACTATCTTCTCATCTATAACTACCTTCCATGGAGGAAGTAATAGTACCTTCTAATGATTCCTGAGAACAGACTCAGGAGATATAGACAAGGCAAAACTACAAAAACGAGAATGAAGAGAGTCATTAGCAACAAAATTGGAAATTAAATGAGCAGTTAAAGAATGGATACCTTTACGAAATGCAATTGGAAGATCAGAATCACTTAAGGATGGATTAACATCCGCAGAGGAGGCCAATTCTGTCGTTAAAGGCACTTGTGTCTATTAACGACGACGATATAACTATAGAGGACATGAAATCTCCTAACTGACAGAAAAGGTGTATTGGTTGCCTGTCGTAGGTAGTTCAACAATAGACAGAAGAAGAATACACTCGACATCAAGTGTAAAACCATCTAAATAGCTCTTGGACTCAAAAAAATGACGTCAATAGACAAAATATCACCTGATAGGAGGATGGAATCAACAATAACCCCGTTGAGTTCTAGAAAAACCAATAATACACTTGATTGATCTCATAGGTAATTTATCAAGGTCAGGAAAAAAATCCTAAATAAAGGCAAGACATCCCAAAACTTGAGTTAAAGTAAACAAATTAGTATCTAATCAAAGACGTCGAAGTGGGACTTCACCTCCAAAAGGAGTAAAGGACACCCAATTTAAAAGATATGTAGCAACTAGGACACTATCTAACTAAAGGTGTTTAAGAACTACATGTAGAACATAACGCAGCAAGTAACATCTAATATATGTCTACATTTGCGCTTAACAACCCTATTTTGTTGAGAGGTGTAAGGACAAATAGTCTGATGTATAATACTTAAAAATACACGATAAAACTCAACCCAAGATTAGACAAACTCAAGAGTATAATCAGTATACAAGCATTTTGGAGTAACAATAAATTCATTTTTTATTTCTATAATAAAAGATTTGAGTACATAAAAAATATGACCACGATTTTAAATAAGTATACCTAAGACACTCGTGAGAAATCATTAATAAAAACAATAGAATAACGATAACCAAACACAAACTAAACTCTGATAGAACCTAAAATATCACAATAGACTAACTCAAACAAAACTAAACTCGACATAAGACATAAATGCCTAAACGAAATAAGATGTTACTTACCCAACTAATAACACTCACAATTAAAAAGAGAGACGGAAACCCAAGACAAAGCCTGTTGCAATTTCTAGTGGAATAAATGACCTAACCGATAGTGCCACAAAACAGACAGCTCTGAGGTGGACGTCACAGATACTAATCCGTGGTATATCGTCATAGACCGATAGGTACACACCATTGCCTCATTCACAATCCAAACTAATCCTCCTTCTCGTCTACAAAGCCTAAAAAATGCAGTGAAAATGAAAGAACGTGACATAACAAAGTAATTATTTTATAATAATACTAATATAAATGAGGTTAATAGGAAAATCAAGTACATATAGGTCTTTTTCAAGTAAAAGGTGTGAAAAAACCTACACAACTCCTTCTCCGGTAACAAGACAAGACCTACCATCAGCGATGGTCACTGATCAAAAAGCTGGAACAAACATGTAAAAAGACTTTTGATTAGGCATCGAAATCAATGATCCTAAAGGGATTCCTGGATGCAAGGATACTAGTACCTGTGGAAGTAGTACAGAAGACAGTGGCGATGGAGTCGGTGGCCTTTAACCGTAAAAGTCGTTCATAGTCAACCTCAGAGATGAAATCGTCTATTCTTCGTTGGAGCAAATGGTGGATATAGACTCGATAGTAACATAGACTGTCAAAGGTCGACCGATCAAATTCCAACAGCTATCAATCCGATGACCTATCCATCCACGTTGAATGCAACGGTGGTGTCCTTCAATGTCTGTATAGCCACAACCACCCCTGCGAGAGCCATCACATCCTCGACCACCTATAGCTGCCATGGTTAATTGATCAAACACTGAAGAAGGTGTGGTTGTGGAAATACGTAAGGCTTTAACAAAGGTAGATGGTAGATTAAATACACTGTTAGCTCCTAAAATCTATCCTTAATCTAAGAGCAAATATCCGACTTCAAACTGGAAAGATAAATTGCCACAACTAGCTCTTCACAATACTGCTTTATGTGAGTAATATCATCGGTCAAAGGTTGATAGATCTCAAACTCATCAAGCAAAATCCACAAAAGAATAAAGTGCTCCTGAACTGAACAATCACATTACCTTAAGGTGAACAACTGCTTGTATACTTCGAAGACTCTGAATATGTTTTTCTCGTGACCATACGCGAGACGTAACGTATCCCAGATCCTTTTGGCCAACACAACATCATGACACCCTTCACAACTATAGACTGTATACTATCCACCAACCAATATACTATAGTTTTATCATTCGCATACCAATCATCGTATATTACATCTTTGCCGTCAGACAAAGGCTTTATAAGATGACTCATTTTACGATGGACTACAATAAAAGTCTCAAAACTTTACACCCAAAGAAGATAATTCTTGCCGTTTAACTATTCAGAGATCCACGCATCACCATGAAGATAAGTAGGAATACAATCTGATTTATCACAGTCGGTAGAGAAGAATGGCTGATTTGTTGTGGAAAGGAACCAAAAAAAACGCACAATTGCGGTCTGATAACACACAGTTCGGAGGCATAAAACACGAGTAGATATTACGTATCCACATACAAACTTACTGATAGGGAGCCTAAACATGACCAGAGGAGGTGGACGACAAGCCTGAAGGCCTGGGAAGACTCTGCCAGCAAGCCTGAAGGGTCTGGAAGACCCTACCGACAGCATCGACAACTCTGAAGGGGCTATCCTAGATCACCAATGGGACTGGACAGCCCTGCTAACGCTGTAAACACCCCTAAAGGGGTGTTCTTGTGCTATCGACGAGGTTGGAAAGGAGATTGGAGGCTGTCGATGGCACTGGAAGGTGTGGAGGGGACTACCGACGGAGCTGGAAGGTGTGGAGGGGACTACCGACGGAGCTGGAAGGTGTAGAGGAGAATTGCCTGTGGCTGTGGTGGTGTCGATGAAGGATAGGGAGGGTTGACGATTGCCTAGGGTTTGTCCCTACGTTCTATTACCATGTAGAAAGTAAAAAGAGATGAAAAAGATCGATTATTTCTGAAAGTATAGTTACATATATATAGGATATATCAGATACCTTAGACTTTGATGGACATCCAATAATCATATTACCCACTACAGTTCTAATACATAATATAACCCCTCTAACAATGAAATTTGAGTTTGACTGTTTGACAACATGTTTCTTTGTTCATGTAGTGAGTTCATGAAACTCTTATGGAGTACTCACTTCTTCGCTTAAGAAGATTGACATCCACATCTTAGGTCATTGTTGTACCATCTCTAATTGTCAGAGGAGTTGGAACATATTTGAATTTGTAAGAACTAAGAAACATCAATACTTCTCACTAATTTTTGAAGTTTAAACACGTATCATATTTGAATCATTTGTCTTTTTTCTCTCTAGTATCGATAGATCCACACAAAAAGACGGAACGATATGGAACAAGACTAGTAAGCTTATTTTCATCAACTATAGCAAGGTTTACGAAAGCTTTCAAATAAGAAGACCAAACAACAATGATGAAGATTTTGATCCCATACGTGTGAATGAACTAAATTATAGTAGTAAATGGATGACAAACACAATAGAAGCTGCAAATAAGTTTGTGTAAAGAGAAAAAAGACTTACATGGACACAAGTTGATGCAACAATAAGAGCTTCAAAATTTTATGTCTTAAATGCTAGAAGATTGATCACTCAAGCTCGACCCACTTCAACTCCAACAACACGTGGTAATGGGCGTTCTTGTAGGAATGTCGTAGACATGGGCAACCTCGTGCACATAGACGTAGAACAAGTGTAAAAAGATATTTAAGGAAAGACAAAGAACCTATGGAAGTTGATGATGATGAAAGATTTCAAGAGAAAGAGGACGACAAAGAGGAAGAATTCTAGGAAAAGAAGAAGACGATGAAAGTTATAAGTTTGGAGGACAACTTGAGAACATTGATAATGATGAAGAAGAATGATGATCATTTTGTTTTTTTTTTGTTATCAAGCATTGACTCTTGTTTACTATTATTTAATTTTTCTTAGTTATTGTTATTTGTTATTGACTATGACTTAATGTCATTGTTAAGAACTTAAGATTGTTATGGTAATTGGCTTAGTGTTATTGTTAAAATTTTATTTATACTAAAATTGTTACTGTTAATTTTAGAAATGAATATATCAATTTATTAATACATTATAGATATATTTACAAACATATAAAAAAAATTGACAAACGTGTAAAATAGGTGTATTTATTACCGCCTAAATGCCGCCTAGGCATCCAGGCGCCTAAACTCATTGCCATGGCACCATGATAAGTGTGCTCTCTGATTTTTCTTTTTTTCAAAAGATGATAATGAATCCCCATGCCTCACTCCCCTCTTGAAGGAGAAACAACCTTTAGGTATCCTATTAACTAAAACTGATCCTCTCCCGAATATAAGAACCTCTTCATCCAAGTTAACCACCTCGGTGGAAAACCATATGCTTCAAGAGCTGCCCACAGGAACTTCCAGTTAGTATTATCAAGTGCCTTCCTGAAATCTATTTTGCAAAATTTTTCCCTCAGCTTTTTTGCTCTACCGGTCAGACATGCATTATTGGGCAGCCACAAAACCCTCCACTAGACTCCTGTCTTTGATAAAACCATTTGAGCAAGATGAATTAGCCTGTCCACCACTTTAACCAATTTATTAGCCAAAACCTTTATAATAATTTTCATCACACTATTATTGGACAAAAGTTGCCAATCACTCAGCAGCACCCAAAATCTATGGAATGAGAAAAAATGGAAGAATAATTGATTGAATTGCAGCCTCTTGCCGAACTCCAAAACTCTTCAAACATCTATTAAATATCCCCATGCACTAAATTCCAGAAGTGATGGAAAAAAAAGTTAAGGAAACCATCCAGACCTAGTGCCTTTTCCATCTTCATAGCAACAACAACTCCCTTGATTTCTTCAGCTGTTAATCGCTGTGTGAGCGAGCATTTATACTCCACAGTCAATATCTAGTCCCCACCCATCTAAGATGCCAATTTGTGGGTTTCTGAAAAAAAGAACTGTAGTACTTCGCCACTGCAACTGGCACACTATCTCCTTCAAACAATTCAGACCCAATGTGAATTTTTCTGACCATATTTACTCTCTTCTACTGACTGGCACATGTATGAAACTATGATGTGTGGTTGCCCCCCAAATGCAACCAAGTCTCTCTTGACTTTTGCCTCCAATCCATTTTCACCATCTCTAAAATCTCAGGTTTAAGATTTAAGATCAGATCGCAAACACCTGTCCTCCTGCATCAACTGAAGCATATCCACCTTCTTATCCAATTCTGTTTCTTCCTGTGCTCCTTGATCCACAATTCTGAGTTTCAGTGCCACTCCCTTTGCTGCCTAACCTGGTATAATTGGATTGGACCACGCCACCTTAACCATGTCACAGACATGTTTTGTACATGGAGAATAATATTTGAAAGTTCTCTTTCGCTTCATCCCATCGTGTCCACAAGATAGGTGTATGATCAAAGCATGGCCTCGAAAGACCACGCACTCAGACTCTAGGAAAGGCAAGACTCCTAATCCCAACCTGCAAGCACTCACTCAAGCTTTGAAAACACAGCCTCCTCTTTATCCATATATATTTGTGATTCTCAATATTCAGATCTTGCAAAAAGTGATCATCAATCCATGTGGAAAATTCCCTCATTTCCCTTGTGAACAAAAAGTTGCACGATCTCTCCATCAGTGACCTGATTCTATTAAAATCGCCCAAAAGCAGCCAAGAAAAGTCCTACCTCCTCCTAATCGCCAATAACTCAACAAGAAACTACACTTTCCCCCTCACATCCAAGGTGCATATATACCCATACACACCCGTATCACTCCATCAAACATATTCAAAAACAAAACTGAAATACAGTGATTCCCAATACTGTGCTTAATCTCCTGCAAACACATGCTACTCCAAGCCACAAGCAAACCTCCTGAACCTCCCCTTGCTTCCTTTGTAATAAAAGCATCTAAAAATGGCATGGATGCTCAAAAAATAACACTGTTTGTTATCATGGAACCGTTGTTGGGAACGATCGATTTCCAACTTTGTATATGTTGTAGTTAATCATGGCCACATGTAACTTTTGATCATGAGTACAACTAATGAAGGCATAAGTTACGGGCTCATGTGTACTCTTTAAGCCCAGACCTCCAAAAAAGAACTGTCACTTTAAACACACATATAGATAAAAATTACCATACATACAACTAAATAAGACAAAAACATCTCCCAACAAAAGCATGATCCAGACGTAGGCAGGTTAGATAAGACTGTATACATATTTGTCGTGGATATTCCATGTCAACAGATGCTTCTCACACTATTTTAAAAACTCCATGGTCCCTTTTTTTGTGGACCTAGTAATCACCCAAAACTGCACCCACAATAAGATGATGAGCACAAGCTCCAAGCTTAGGTTCATACACAGTGCATGTGCTAGTTATTTCCTTGCCTGTACGCACTACACAGGATACGATCCCCAGGTCTCTCTCCAAAGGGGGACCTTTCAACAACGCATCTTACCATTCAACCACCTCATGGAGAAATGACTAGAACAGAAACATGAATCATTGTAAACCTAAAAGAATCAGGAAGCTCAAAACAGCAATGACGCAATTTAAGAATTGCTTGGTTCTTATCTCTTGAAAAGTTGGATTAAAGAATTAACACATGAATCACTGTAAACCTTAAAGAATTAAGAATACCAAAATAGCAAGGTTACAAATTACCAAAAAAGTTGGATTAAAGAATTAACACATGAATCACTGTAAACCTTAAAGAATTAAGAATACCAAAATCGCAAGGTTACAAATTACCTTTGATGATGGTATCTAGCAAAATAGGGCAGATTATATTTGCCATTACATGAATAATTTTCTCCATAAAATCAAAATCATCATTTGAACTATCAACATGGTATGAGAACTGCAAACATGGGAATTGAGACATTTCAGCATCATATGGCTGAGTGCAGCAGCAACATTCACTGCAACAAAAGAAGGGAAAAAAATCAAGACCACAGATAAACAAATTTAAATCAAAATCAAATTACGGGCTGAAGCTAGTATTGCCTCTGCAAAAGGAATGGCATTGGACTGTTTTGTGCATTCATCAAATTTTTAGTAAATACTGAATGTGGGTCTTATTAGAGTTTGAACATGTTCAAGCCAAAACAAATGAAGCAATGGAGTTTTAAAGAGGAAGATGAGATGGAAAAAGAGATTTTCAGGATATCACGATGAAGACGACATGTGAAGTCATCTTCTCTGACATTTTTCATTCAGAAATTACAGGATTTCACAAAAGATATGTTGGATACCAGGGAGAAGCTCATGGAGAAAATGAGAACAGACATTGGCTTTGCTATTATAATTTTTACTAGGTACATCCATAAAAAGCAAGATCAAAAGATTTGAAGGATTTTATTTAGACAATCAGTCAGTGAAGTTACGAAAATTGTAGCTAAATAATTGGCAATAACAATGAAAGGAATTTTGCCAAGATTGCTCAGATATTTTTTTAATGGCTTTCGTTCTTGATATGTGTATCCTTGATGGATTTGCTTTGGAGTTGGAAATGGCATATGAGTTGGAACCTGGTCAGCCTCTTAGGTTGTGTTTGGAAATGCTTTTTCTCACGTAGTTTATTAGGAAAAACTAACTTTTTGTTAAGCCATACAATTTGCGACTTTTATGGAGATAAAGATAAGCTTTTTTTGTTTATATGTCCAATAAACACTTATGAGTTAATCAAAAGACTATATTGCCCTCGTCATCGCCGTCATCAGAATCTTCATGTTGTAATTTTATAATATTCATATTATAATTAAAATCAACTTTTGAGGATATCGTTAGAAAAACTATGACTAATATTCAAAATTTTTCAAAAAACTAACACCTATAAGCTTTTCAAAAAATTATTCAATAGCTTAAAATACACTAAAAGGCTACAATCAACTTTTTTGAAAAAACTCGTGCATCAAACATCGTTTGGAAACGCTTATTGGACAATAAGCCCTTAACACAATAAGTTGGTACAAAAATGTGTTTCCAAACACTACCTTACTTCAACTTGTCATAGTTTCTTGTCATAATACAAATATGGATACCTATAAAGATTCTGTTCTTGCACACTGTTGCTGCAGCCTTTACAGGTTTCAGCGCACAAAAACTCCAAAGCTATGGAATTCATCTGATAAATGGCACATTTTTTTTGCATGAAGAAAAGGTTTGAGGCTTCTCTTACTTTAACAACCAACATTAGATTCTTGTGGAAACATAAGGAGGATGAACTGTGGAAAGTGGACTATTCTACTCCTTGGATAGTTTTTTGAGCTAGTGGTGCAAATCTCGATTCGAAAGAAATTACAAAATTGCATTTTAGCTTGAAAGGAATAATCTGATCTTCAAACACAACTCAACAACCATTACAACCATCTCAACTGATTCTCTAAATTCTGAGTTACTGGTGGAATAGGGATGATTGAAACAAGAGAACTTGATTTGCTCTTGATGCAATGGACAAACATTGAGTAGATTGAGGATTTCTGTTTTTCATCTACTGGGAATTGCTCAGTATGGCTTCCTATCATATGGTTTTCTAATCTTTTCCAATCTGGAGAAGTTGAGTACTATGATTTTCTGTTGGCACATTTCCATGGATCTGAGTAGGATTATGTTTCCTTTCAACTGATTGCAAATACAAATTTATGTTATGTTTCAATCCAAGTAGTACGAAATTTTACATATTAAAGCTGTCTGTCTTCACTTCACACTTTGCTTAGATTCTTATAGAGTACAAAAAATAAATAAATAAATAAATACTTCACAATGTCCTGATATGGGAAGGTTAATCATCAATAAAAATTGTCTTAATTAGTCTTTTAGCATTGATTAGAAGGGTGGTTCGTGTTTGCAGCTAGTCATAAAGGGTCATTGAACTTTTCAACCCTTAATGGATCCAAAATGGCAGCCCTTGGTTGATGAAAGAAAGCAAAATCATACTCATCAATGAAGTAAACAAAAGTACCACTTACTTAACAACTTGCATGTTAGAGTAAAATTAGGATAATAAGGGTAGTGTGATAAGTTATCCTCTTTCTACTCTATTCACGTTTACTACTAATAGTTCTATGATCGTCTCTACATAATTGATCTCAAACTACAGCACTTGATGCAGATAACAATTCAAATATAGAAATTAAATAGCTTACTAAGACTCAAAAACGCAGAAATCTAACGTAACCACGATATATAAGGTTTGCAGGTTAAAACAAATGAGACAAAAGCATAAGTAGCGTGTCATTAGAACAATTGTAAGACAAGAAATATGACAGGAAAAGGTACCCTGTAGGAAAAAAAAACATATGCTTTACCTATTTCAAAGATATCAAATAGCTCTGACGCAACTTTAAAATCTCAATTAGCAAAAAGAGAGGATACAAAACACTTAATTAAATTACTAATGTGTAAGTAAAAAAATACACACCCAAAAAATGGATATCAAATTTGAAAAAAAAACAGTGAGAAAATGAGATTATTAAAACTCGTTTGAAAATTATATGAAGTATCTACAACCTCGCAGACATATCAACTCGTTTGAAAATCTGAGACAGTTGGCCTCTTTTTCGGTGATGACCGATAGCATCTTGACATTTCTGAAGAATTATTAATGCACTTCGGTTCAACGCACTTAAACGTGCCTGTTAAACAACAAAATTAGTCAAGTTCCTCTATCATTCCTCTTAAAAAGATCAACACTATAAAGAAGTTATCAAGATTGAAAAAAACACCTTGTCAAGGTGAATGTGACCAACAAGTCCTGAACGAGCTTCTGGATCAGCCTGTGTGGAAATTTGGCTTTGATATCTGAAAGCGAAAGTAGATTCAAATAGAACTCTTGAGAGCCAATGAATAATTTCATGTTAAAGTCACTATAAAGCAATTAAGAACAAATAGAGACGTACGCTGACAAAATTACAAAAAAATTATACAACACTGACAGTAAAAGCAGGGATAACTATTACAGAATGCCTTGTAGAAAATAAAACCTTTTAAACAAGACTGCTTCATGATCAACAAAAAAAATAAAAGGTAAACTCATTGAATATCTCAACTTAAGGAATGAAGGATTAAATCATTTGAAACAGTAGATCAACACAAAGCTCCATTTCAATGGTCAATGTAAAAAAATGTGGTGATCACCATCACCTGCAAATAAAGCTATCAATACCATCAACTAGCCATTTATCCTGAAAATGTCATATAATACCTTTGATATTGTTGGACTTCCCAACAGAGGTACATATAGGGCAAACCACTTTGCCTATTTAACAGAATTATGTAAACAAGCTACAAAGCTGCAATGTGCATCCACGTCAACAGATCTTTTTTGTCAGCACTATTATACTAATAACAGTGAGATGACACAAATGGCCATTCTTGGATCTTACAATAGGGAAGGAGGTTTGTGACAGCTTGAATCATTTGACTGCCTCCTTAAATCTATTCTACTGATGTGTGTGTGCGAGAGAGAGAGAGAGAGAGAGAGAGAGAGAGAGAGAGAAAGAGAGACTCACTTCCTTATACCAATAATGATAAAAATTTAGCCTTAAGGTTGAAAAGTCAAATATTTAGCAATACAAGTTCATTCCAACGTGATTTGAGGCCTAAAAATCCAAATATTACCATAGCTATTCCTACATATCTAACTCAAAAACAACTGGAAAACTTGATAAAAATGCAATATCCATAGGGAGTTGGAAAATAAGTAGATGAAAGAACATCTGTTGTGCATTTACATCAAGCAGACAACATGTAGGTGAAAAACAAAATCACAACAACGGAAAGTGCAAAGTAACAACATAAGAACTTTCCATAGAGAAAAATCAATTATCACCAGAAAGAAACAATGACAATATATTACAGTTCGACCAGTAACATACATACATGATAGAGAAATCCACAGCACACTCCTTTAAGGTTACTTTTCTAAGGCAACTTTGAACGATACAAGCCGCTTTCTCTTTGTAGAACCTTTTTCCAGTAAGACAATCTTCTAAGTATAGAATCACCCGACGGCTTTTAGCATCATTACTGAAACTAACTTTAGAAAGCAAAACTTCCTGTGGCATAACATATCAAATTTATTGCAAAGAACATTATATAGACAAAAAACCCATGAGAGGAAAATTAGAATCACATAAAAAATAAAGGGATGCAGTAACAATACCTTCATAAGCTCCCAGGATGAATTGGTACTTTGTGAAGAATCCAGCACAGCCTTGTAAGCAGGATTTGATATGGCAGTTGCAGCTAGTACTCCAACTGGCTCACCAGGTGGTGACAAGCTGAAGGTTTTAGGCCCATCAGCCTCATATTCAAACTGAATTATGGAATTACTGCAAACATTTCTCACTGTCCCGTCATAGCATATGGCCACATCACGGAGAATGGCCATCAAATTCTTAAATAAGGTCCCAGGTTCAGCAAGTCCTCTGGTAGACCGAACAATTACCTCCCTGGAAGAAATTGAATGTACCAACTCCTCAAATGGGTTTAGGCCATGGAAAAATGAGTTCTTTATCAAACCATAAGCTTCAGAAGGATGATTATTCCCATCCAAAGAATACTTCTCCACGTAATGTGAGAACATATCATCCACCAGGGACCTAGAATATAATTTTCCTCTAAGAAAGAGTTGTGAACCAACAAAACCAAGTTGCTGAACCACCTTAACGATAGCTGACTCACTCTTCAATTCAGCCAAATCACCCACTGAAGAATTAGACAAGATAAAATCTACAATTGGTAACCTAATGCTTTTCAAGTAGCTTTCTACTTGCAAATAAATCAGTTCATTGTATGACAATCTCAACTGATGTAACACACTTGAAATTTCTTGAACCCTAGATCTTAAATCATCTAAATCCACCTCTGAGATGTAAAAATCATTGATACTGATGCTAAAACCCTCGAGAAATAAAATTTCCATTAACAATGGTTGCAACACATTAACAAACTTGAGAGCATCTTTTGGACCCTTGGACACCAATATAGACGTAGCAATGTCCGTAAACATCATCTGAAGAGAGTCCCTACTTAAATCTGCTTTCAGGATCTCACTATTTCTGATTAAATGTTTATCGCCACTACAGTTCAGTGCAGCTGGTAAACAATTCATCAAGATCTGAAGAACAGTCCACAGAGGACCAGAACGATGTGCCCGAAATAGAGCTGGTGGAGGAAGTTTTGGAGAAATGAACATTCCTAATTGCTGAGCTGTTTCCTTTTTCAAAAAAGATACCTTATGCATTACTTTCAAAGCAAGTAATGAGTCATTTACCAACTGTAAATTCAGGTTACCACTGTGGGAACTGCATAATTGCTGTTCAACACTAAAAAGCTCCATGACTTCTGCCTTGGCTGTAAGGGACTGTGGATAGAATATATGGACACAATCCCCATCAAAATCTGCACCAAATGGAGCACAAATAAGGGGGTTGATTTTAACAGTATGGTCATCATGTACATAAACAGAGAAGGCCTGCAAGGCATGCTTATGAGTTGTGGGAGGCCTATTTACGAAAACAATATCTCCATCCATAATTCTCCTGTTCACAACTTGACCAATTCTTAAATATGTGTGTCCTTTAGATCCTTCTTCCGTGGAATACGTGGAGGACCCATCACCATATCTCAAACATTGTCTATTGTCAACTAAATCTTGTAAATGTTTCAAGTTCCAACTGGTAACCCTTTCCTCAAAAGTAATCTTCTTTGCAATTTCCGATGGTATACCAATTTCATTTGTTCCTTTATAAGCATCACCAGTAATAACACTACGTGAAGAGTAACCTGAACCCTTGCTAATAAACAGTGACCTCATCTTCTCAAGCCATTGCTTTGCAGACAAATTACCTGCTTCAATAGCTGGTTGCATTTTCTTAGTGTTGTCAATTGGTGCCTTGAAAGATAAAAATTTGAAATTGGGGATAAGTCAAATCAAAAGCAGAAAAATAGTGGAAAGAAAGTTGTTATCCACGATCATTTTTTTCAGTTCTGCATATATTGAGTCAATTAGTTGCGAAACATTTTCTAGAATAATAACATACTCCATACCTTTTTGGTACCTCTAAGATGCATATATTGAGAGATTGCTGCCTGCAACTCATTAGCTTCGATTTCAAGGGACTCAAAATTTGGAGGACCAGATCTTGATCTCTTGATGAGATCAATTTTACTGAGAATCTTTCTTAACATAGGTATAGAGATATCCTGGAAAAGGAGGGAAATATCCATGACATGAAAAAAAAATTAAAAAAAGGGAATAGGAACAGACAAGCTAATTAGATGGAAACATACATTAGACATTGAACTCTTCCCATCGGAGATATCTGGTACATATAAACAATTTGGTGGAACAGGAATACTTTGTAATACATAACCATATTGTGGGCAATGCCCCTTTCCAGCAAGCCTACGCTTTGTATCCTCCGGAAATCTTTTCAAAATCTCAAGAACCTGGACCATAATTTGACACTATTCTGTGAAAGAACCCAAACCGTTTTCCAGGAAATTAGAGTCTAGAGTCTACTTGCAAATTCCAATGATGAACAAAGAGAAAATTAAGAAAAAGAAAGGATGTGTTTCTGCTTATTATAAAAATTAAAAAACCAAAGATATTGTCCCACTAGAAGAGCATATTTGAAGGCATCTTGCTTTGGAAAGATATACCTATGCAGACAAGAACAGTAGGAAAAAGAAACAAAACATTTGAGAGAACCCAAGCACGCATTGAACTTTTTAACAGTACAAAACAGCAATGCATGGGCAAGGGTATAGTTTCTCTCATTTTCTTAACATTCCCAACCTAGATATGATGATCTTGCGGGTATTGATATAATCACATATAATGCATGTTGAGGGAAATAAATACTAATTTTCTTGCTCTGCATAAGCATATAAGTCTGTAAAATACAAACTTTATCAAGGAAGCATCACCCATGATTTAAAAAACAGTTATTGTCCCCCATGTCTCTTTCTCAAAGAGTTATGGTCACAGTGCTTTGCAAAACAGAGGTACGTTGTGACACATCATCAAGCAATCATAAGCAGTATTGCTGGTGGTGGACATTATTTCCTTCTTATCTTTCAAGAAAACTAGCTCATTGGAAATACATGTGTTTTTTGCTTAAGCCTAAGATATACTGTAGTACTTAGTCCACGACATTTTTGTCTACTTGGTACCTTTGTCTTTTGTATTTACACTTCAAGGAACCTCCCAAAGCAGTTTTAGTTCCATATTAATTTTACCAATAAATATTCACCAAAATGTAGCATTGGAACACATGGAGGTCAATGAAGGCCACTTGGTGGACTGAACTTCTCTAAAGTATAAGTCTTTCATATTTAGTTTCACAAGAATATTGCTTTAAAATTAGGATGGAAGAATTAAAAGGTTAGTTGTGCAAGGGTCACAACTGCCAACAAACTTCACTTCTGTGGAATCGACGTTACAATAAGCAAGTCAAGTTCACAGCCAATATTGGTGATCAAGTTATTCCTCCATTATCATGAAGGAGAAGTGTGCTTCCCCATCTATTCATAATTTCAAGTGACAAAGAAGACAAGGAACTCCACTTCTTAGTGTTCCTAGCTATCAATTGTATAAAAAAACAGAAGTCTATATCTTTACTTCCAAGAATATTCTAAGGGAAACTGAACAGTTTATATACTAAGGGAAGTCTATATCTTTACGCATTTTTAAAGTCCAAAAGATTGTCACATAATCAAGCTCAAACACTAAGATTGACTGCATACAGAGTCCCCAACTCAAACTACTGCACCACACTACAGATACTAATTTGGAGAAGTGTGATTCACTTTGCATTCTATATTGTGTTTTGATTACAAAATATGTGCATATGGAACCAAGAGACAAATATGGAACAAGAATTTGTAAAATGATTATTTCATTCAAGTGTTCTTGATTGTTATTGGTATTGTCACAACCTCTACTATAGTATTCAGCTTGTGCTTTGACATGCAGATGGGTGTGTTACACTAGCAACATTAAAAGCACAGTAAATTTTATTTTATGCCACTGAGGCTCAAGAAATTCTAACTTCTGAGATACAAAGAAATCAGAGTCCAGAAGAAAATTGCAATGGTCAAAAAATTCAAGTTTTAGCATTTAACTAGTTTCTAGAAAAATGTTGTCAATGTTATGTACCAAGAAATCAAGCAGTTATTCTAACATATCATATCAATTTTGCATCTTTGCAAATTTTTCAATGACAAAAATATGTAGAATTTGCAGACAACTCAATTACTCCTTTAAGGACTGAATTGTGAATCAGATTGAAATGTTAAAGGGCATAAGCAGGAATTGAAATTAAATGACTAAAAGGTATAAGCATGCAAAAAGGCACCTCAGTAGGAAGCAAAGGCCGACGGAAGGTGTCACCATATTTGAAGCCATATTTATGTAAGAAATTCCAAGAACCTTCATTCAATCTTGTCTTTGATGACAGTTTTAACTCCAAGGAGGTCGCACCATCTGAAGTTTTAACCTCCTTCACAGAAATTGGTGGAAGACCCTAAGAACCAAAAGATAGGCTATAATGAGATGGCACAAATGATTTAAAAGTCATTTGGAGTAAGTAAAAACCAAAACTTGACATAAATAATTTGATGCTAAACAAGCAATAATCATCCCCTTATGCTAGTAAACTTTTAAAAAACTATGGATTACAGAGGATAGAAACTTCAAACAGTTACGCCGGAGCATGCTTATGTATTCTGTTGTTTTTATATAAACACAATTGACTCTGAGTTCGTGGAAGACTCACTCTACTAGTCATTTATGGTTGCCTTGAATGGATCCCTCATAAGAGATAACCAGAAAAGGATTTGAGACTTCCTTCTACATTCATATGGTATATTTTATCAATTTATCTTAAGTGTTTCCATGAAAAAACACAAAAACAACATGGGACAGTCACAGAAAGGGTTCCAAGTCAAGGAACCCAATGGAAAGAAAACATTACACCATTAAAGACATCAGTCTATCCGAAATTTGGAAATTAATGTGCCTCATCGAACTAAAATTCCATAAACAAATTGAATCCACCTCTTCACTCAAAATTGCACATTTGATCCAGTACAATAGTTCAATGTGTACCTTCTGCACAACCTTAAAGTAGTGTTGAGTATCTGTAACCATGCCGACGAGGTGATTCCATAAAAGAATGCGAAATCGGACGGCAAAATCACATCGAAAAAAAAAACAAAATAGAGGAGTCGCTACCTAATCTATTATGGAAGACAAGGAAAACCATAATATGAAAAATCATGCAAAAACCAATAAGGACAAGTCTACGAAATAACCAGAATGCAGGTAATGATCCCTGTTACGCACGAGGAAGGTGTTAGGCACCCTCGCACGCCCGATAAATCGGTCTTCCCTGATTTCTCCAATGAAACGTTGGCTTTTCAGCCTCTTGCTATACGCCCAAGGGCGATATGCCATGCCATGCTAGTGCCTTATGCTAAATAGGTGCATGATGTGCGGGGTGTGTCCTATGCTCAGAAGTATCACTCTTTTATCCCTGGTCAAGTGTATAATGCAAAGATATTGCATAAGTATAATCAAAGTTATATCATTTGGAGTGATTTATCATCATCGCTCTATATGCAAATGCAAATGCATAAATCGGTAAAAAACGAAGTGTGCCTTCCTAGTAAATCCGGAAGAAGAACCAGGGAAAATCCTGAAGAAAAGCGAATCGAGAAAGCATGTTGTATGCTAAAACAGAGTAGTGTGCTGGTTTGGTGCACCAGATTGGTGAGTCAATCTGGTGCGCCACCTATGTGCGCCTAGGTGGGCCAGAAAAGTGCAAGGATCAAAACAGGGCAAGATGCATTCAGGAAAGCTGAAATCTCTGTAAATGCATTCGGGAAAGCTCGTAAAGCTTATGCAATGGTTTGAAAACTTGAATCAAATGCAAGTGCTCGTGAGTCTTGTGCTCAAGGGCAAATAGCCTCACACAAGGTCACACCTATCCAACTAAATGAGGAAAACAAAACAAAATCTGCCATGCCTCTGGATCATGGGCTGAAGCACAGATTCTCCATATAAGATAGAGTATGCAAAATACAGCCTACCGGAGTAGCATGAATGGATTAGGAAAACAGAGCAGAAAACCTACAAGTCCGTAACAAAAACGATCGGGCACAATCATGGAAAACCAGAGGATCATTAATAACAGAAATCGCAGTGGAAAACATCTCGGGGAAAAACATGAAAACATGTATGTAAAATGCACTCTGACCAGTCTGCGCAGCAGTGGCATGCGCCAGACTGGTGCTCTGGTTAGGTGCGCCAGTCCGGTGCGCCAGAATGGTGCGCCCCAGGTAGTTCTGGTTCAGACTGTTGCTGATCCAGAACCCCACCCAGAACTGAACAGAGGCTACAAAGATATATGCAAACAGTATGATGCAAATGTCATGACTAAAATACTGAAAATATGATGTGAGTGCATAGGATTGAGAAACATCATGTAAATCATGCATTGAGGATAAAATATGTTGGT
>JAMKQA010000920.1:0-77325 GCA_024699735.1 Posidonia australis | reverse complement strand
AAGACCGAGTTTCTTGGGCGTACGAGGGTGCCTAATACCTTCCTCGTGCGTAATAGGAATCCTTACCCATCCTCTGGTTAGCAGACATCCAGCCTTCCCATCTGCATCACATGCATTCATCCTTTTGTGGTTTTCCTCGCCTTTCCCTTAAAAGACTAGGTGGCGACTCCTTTTTCTTTTTCTCTTTTATCCTTGCACCTTCGCCATCCATTGGCATGGCTGTGGTCTCCTCCCTGCCCCTCTCTCCTCTCTGGGTCGGGCGCGCGCGGTCATAGTACCTCAACCCACCGTCTACCTTGACTGAAAAGTGAGGGGCATTACCAGCTTCCAGCTTCCTTCATATGTCTGACAGAAAAGAATCATGTTACTGAGCTGTGACAATCTCCTCGATCATCCTCAAGCGAACAGACAAATTGGCCAACACCACTCTGGCAGTTACCTGAGACTATCTCTGAGGCTTGCATTCCACTAACCCCTCTAACAATTTCCATTCGTGAATCATCAGGCTAGCCATGACATGATTGCGTCTTCTCAAAGCATCTGCAACCACATTTGCCTTTCCTGGGTGGTATGACAAACTAAAATCATAATCTTTGATGTACTCCACCCAGCGCCTTTGTCTCAATTTCAAATCCTTCTGAGTAAAGATGTACTTCAGACTCTTATGATTTGTGTATACCTCAAACTGTTCGCCATACACCAAATCTTCAAGGCGAACACAATAGTTGCCATCTCTAAATCATGGGCGGGATAATTCTTCTCATGATCTTTCAACTAGCGTGATGCATACGCCACCATCCTACCATGCTGCATCAACACACACCCCAAACCAGTACCACAGGCATCACTATAGACTATGAAACCACTACTCCTAGAGGGCAAAGTCAAAACTAGGACTGATACCAAATGAGCCTTTAACTCATTGAAGCTCTCCTCACATTGCCAATCCTAGGCAAAATGCACTTCCTTTCTGGTCAGTCTGGTCAACGGTGCAGCAATTTTGGAGAAATCTTGAATGAACCTCCTATAATATCCTACCAGGCTGAGGAAACTTCTAATCTCAGTTACTATTTTCGATTTGGCCCAACTGCTCACAGCCTCCACTTTGGTTGGATCTACCTTGATGCCTTCTCTTGAAATGATATGACCAAGGAAGGACACCTCCTCCATCCAGAACTTGCACTTGGAGAACTTAGCACAAAGCTGATGTTGCTTCAATGTCTTCGGCATGATCCTTAAATGCCTCCGGTGGGTCTGGACATTTGCAGAATACACCAGAACATCATCCACAAAGATGACCACAAACTGATCCAAATAAGGCCTGAACACCGTATTCATCAGATCCATAAGAGCAGCCAGAGCATTTGTCAACCCGAATGGCATAGCCAAAAACTCAAAATGTCCATAATGGGTGCGAAAGGCTCTCTTCTACACATCTGGCTCACTGATCCACAACTGATGGTATCCAAACTTCAATCTATCTTGGAAAACACCGATGCTCCTTGCAACTGGTCGAACAAATTGTCGATCCTGGGCAGTGGATACTTATTCTTCACCGTGATCTGGTTCAACATCTGGTAGTCTATACAGAGCCGAAGTGAATCATCCTTTTTCTTAACAAACAAAACCGGTGCTCCCTAGGGTGAAATACTGGGACGAATGAATCCCTTGTCCATCAGTTCCTACAGCTGATTCCGGAGCTCCCTCAATTCCACAAGTACCATCTTGTACGGAGCGTTGGAAATAAGACCTGATCCCAGCACTAAATCAATCACAAACTCTACTTCCCTGTGCGGTGGCATACCAGGCAACTCCTTTGGAAAAACATTAGGATATTCCCGTACCATTGGTAAATCCTGAATCTCAATCACAGGTGAAGTAGAAACTGTCACACAGGCCACATAGCCCACACTGCCTCTTGCCAAATGATGATAGGCCTTGATAGTAGAAATCACTTTTCTGGACTCACCCGGTCTAGTGCCTTGTGTTACACACTAGCCTTGGCCTGGACACTCTGTCAGAACTCTTCTCATGGTACAATCTATCATGACTGAATGCTATGCCAACCAGTCCATTCCCAAGATAACATCATAATCCTGCATATCCATCAGAATCAAACTGGCTTGAATGTTCCTGTCTCCCAACTTGATATCATTGGGTCTCAAATACTTCCACGCAAAACTGTGTTCTCCCAATGGAGTGACTGCATCTAGGTGGAATGGCAATCTAGCTGGCCTGGTCCCGATCTCAAAAGCAAATGACTCGGAGACAAAAGAAAATGAACTCCTAGAGTCGAACATGACTCGGGCCATCCGATCAGCCAAGAGAAAATATCCTATCATCAACACACCATAACCGTAATCATAATCATAATAAAAGATAGTGTTGATAGGGGTGTTAGAAATATGAAAATATTCGAAAATCTGTTTTGAATTTGTATTCGAAATCTTGAATTTTTATTGGAAAAAATATTCGATGAACCAAAAAAAAAATCGAAAAAAATAGGATCGAATACGGATGTTGGTACATCCAATTCGAAAATATCCGAATCCAAAAATTTAATATTTTTATTTATTTATTTTAAATTAATCAATCTATTTACATATAAAACTTAAGACATAAGTATTTAATAATTAATAAATAAAAACTTAAATACTATCATTGCAAAATTTACATATATATAATAACTTAAAAACGAAAATCCTAACCTAACATTCTAACAAGCCCGCAGCCCACTCCAGAGGATGAGTCGTCATCCGCCACCTCCTCCTCCACTCCACTCACCCGTCATCCTTTCCTCTTTGCATCAAATCTGAGCACACAGGACGAGTTGTCCTCCTCCGTCATCCCGTCCTCCACTCCTCCTCTTTGCCTCTCACTCTTAGCCTTAACAAGCCCATAGCCCACAGGACGAGTAGTTGTCCTCCTCCTCCTCCACTCCTCCACTCATCTCCTCAACTTCACTCGGTCACTCCCCACCGGACAAAAGGCAGCTTCCACTCCTCCTCCTCCTCGCTTTCGACTTCTGGGCACTCTTCACTGGACAACAGAGGCTTCCCCACCTCCTCCTCTGCTCTCCAAGCAACAACCACTCGCCCACTCCTGACTGTAATCACGGCTAATAGCTCGGTGAGTCCTTTGATCAAAATCCATTTTCAAGTCAACAATCAAAATGATATACATCTTAATCACAAGCTAACAAAATGCATTTGATCCCCATGTGATACATTCTCTGTATTTGGATGAAAATCAAGAGCATATGGTAATAGTATTATGGTGGTTTCTTATTTTTTTAATCTCAATGTGCTTACTAAAGCCTTGGTGTAAAGTTGGGAACTTGTGTGGAAGCTATTTGTGTCTTCTAGAGAACGAAAAATGTTTTTGATCTCAATGTGATGCAAAATTTTTTGAGGGTGCCAAAAGGAAAGAGGACGGTGGAAAATTTTCTTGTCTCACAATCTTAGTGTCATTGGAGAATTTTGTGCTTAATCTTTTTCCATCTTCTTGTCTCAGTTTCCATATTCTTGTCTCAAACTTTTTTTGTGCTTAATCTTTTTGCCATTGGAGAATTTTTGGGTCTATATTAATGAGTTTTCATTATGAGAATGGGGTTATGATTCATAACTTATGAAGTAGGATATTGTGGAAAATGTAGTCCATAATTGTTTTTTCCTTTTACTCTATTTGACAGTGGAAATGCCTAGTTTTATATTATATTTATATTATTTCATTGAGTAAGCATGTATATGCATCTAATAATATTGATTTCTTGCTATAGCACCATGGTCTACATTCTTTTAATTTTCTTTGTTACTGTATTAACTTACTTTTGTATCTTGTATTTACAATTCTTAGTATCAAACTTTTGCATGATACTGAATAAAAAAAACCTATTGATAAGCGCAATACAACTAGCATATCTATGGATATATTTTGGTAATTTTGAGTCATGCAGGAGTGAACTCAAACCTCCAAAATGAGTCAAACCTTGATTAGGACATGATTTCTTCCTTTCTACTGGTGTATGTCTGTAACCATGCCGATGACAACCTCGGGCGTGGCGCGAAAGGCCAAATGCACGAGGGTCGGCAAAGTCACGACAAAATAGTAAAAAGTAAATGATAAAAATGCAAGAGTCGCCACCTAGTCTACTTGAAAACGGGAGACGAGGAAAATCGTTTTAAAACATTTAAAACCATGTCAAAACCAATGGAAAAGGTCAACATGAACCAGAAATGGGCAAGGATCCCTGTTACGCATAAGGAAGGTATTAGGCACCCTCGTGCGCCCGAAAAATCGGTCTTTCATGGGTTTTTCATTTATTTATATGAAATGTTGGCTTTTCAGCCTGTTTCTGTACACCCAAGGGCGATATGCCATGCAATGCTACATGTAAGTGGTGCTTTATGCTAAACATGGGTAGAGGGACTGTATGATGTGTCCTAATGCACAGAAAGGTCACCCAAGTTGTGGATCAAACCATGGTACAAAGATATTGCACGGATATGACCAAAGATCCAATAACACATAGTGACTTTCGTCCTTACTTTGCTATATGCAAAACCTAAGCTACCATGCATAAAAATGGATGAAAACAGACTGGAGTCATCCTGATATATCCAAGAGGACACCCAAAGAAAATCAAAGGCAAAGCAAACCGCGAATCACGCTAAATACCATCCCAAAAAAGCTACTGTGTGTAGTGAAAAACAGGCAGGTGTGCCTGTGGCGTGCGCTAGACTGGTGTGCCAACTATGTGCGCCACCTATCAAAATGCAAGTTAGACAGTAAGCTTGACTAATGTGCATGCGATATAAAACCTTGCAAACATGCATAAAACCATCTGAAAATGCATCATGGAGATCTAAAAGACCTGATCACATGTGAGTTCCCCTCTCTTCCACAAAGTCATAAAGGAAAGAGGAAACCCAAAACATCGTGGCATGGGTCTTGTGCTCAAGGGCAATCAGCCTCACACAAGACCACAAAACCCTACCCTAATGAAGGCTAATGAATCCCAGCCACGCCACTTGCGTTGGGATCATGGACTGATGCAAAATAACTCTACACAAGGAGTTCTAGAAAGCCACTAGTTCACCATTCCCAAGCGGCAAGCCAAACTTCACTAGATGCAAAACTAATGCAAAGGATGTTATTACATGCTAAAATCATGCAAGCAAGAACATGGCATATCAGGGATAAAACATCAGGAAAATCAAAGTCCAGAACAAACATAAATGCATGCAAATCATAATGAAAAAATGAGTTGCCTGCACCCTATGACCAGGCTGGTGCGCCTCCTAGGTATGCTAGGATGGTGCACCAGTTTGGTGCATCCCAGAAATTCTGAATCAGAGTGCAGTCTGATTTCAGAATCTGGGCCGGATGCATGCAATGAATTGGGTTACTGATTATTCAGATCATTTATCTAGATGCCAGAATACTTAGTCATGTTAAATAAACAAGCATTAAAACACTCTTATCATTCTTTCCTCAAGTCATGCATGTTCATGGGTTTATATGGACTACAGTAACTGTTGATGGCTTTTATGATTCATGTAGTGATTTAGTTGACGTAGGGATCATGTAGAAATGATAAGACATGTAAAGAGGATGCATTACAGTTCATGTTCCATAGCTAGTGGCTACATAAGACTTATGATTCATTGCTAAAACAGAGATCACAGAATCACCATGACAAAAAAACAATGAATATAGAAAGGAGCATCATGAACATCCAAAATAACACAAATAGATATGAAGGAACATCACTATATAGACAATATATCAGCCTAGTTGTAGGTTCTATCATGTAAAATCCATATGAAGATGAGTGAAGGAACTTACCTTACCTATGATGTCTCCTCCTTGGATGGCTCAAGGTATCTCCTCCTTGTTGCTTTGGACTTAGTTGGGAATGCTCAGGGATGCGGGAGTGTGCTCTGGAAGTTGGGTGCTGGTTGCTAAAAGTGGGTGAGTTGCCAACAGAGGGTGGACAACCAATAGACTGAGTTGCCAATAGAGGAGAAAGGCTGCTAATGGATCGCTTTTTAAAGAGGATCAAGAGCTAACTCCTTGGGATGCAAAAAGGCCTCGAAACTCAACAACCTTGCGTAGATTAATGAGGAATATTCGCATGTGAAGGTTACAAGCATAGAAGATGGAAAGCCAACAGCCAGCACCCTGAAAAGTGGTTGTGCGCCAGCTTGGTACGCCACCATGGTGCGCCTACTTGGTGCGCCACCATGGTCCGCCAGCTTGGTGCTCCATTGTGGTGCTCCACGTTGGTGCTCCAGATCTAGCTGCCTGAAATGTAAATTGGACCATGAGTTTACATTAGGCTAAGGGTAACCAAGGTGCCAGATAAAATCAATTGAGGTTAGGCTTGCCGTATCTAAAGCAACACTTTTGGAGAGTTCACCTACAAGCCGCCTCAATATCGGGGTGTCTACAGATGCCCCTCCCTGAGCGAGGTCGAGGGACGGAGGGAACCGAGACCGATGCTCAGGGTTGACAAGATACCCCCATTTTGGGGCCGCAGAGGAGTAAAGTTTGCTATAGGCTCTAGGTCACTTATCCAGTGGATGCACCGAAAATCATGACTTGTTGCCAAATGCAAATATGCAAATGCAAAATGCGTGCGACTGCTGAGCTAAATGTTGAAAATATGAAGCCAATGCAAAAAACAAATGCAAGAGCCAATGCTTGAAGGTAAAATGCAAAGCTAATGCTAACATTGTAAACACGAGAATATGTGCTTGTAAGTGGATGCAATGCTGATGCTAATGCTGAAGTAATATTGCAAAAAGCAAAGGAATCATGCACACAGATGGAACCACTTGCAGGAAAATGATAAGTTGTCGGACTCATTAGTCGGATTATTGAGGTTACCAACCTGCGGGGGCGGGATATGACAAGTCAGCCAAGTCTTATCAACCTGGTCGCCAGACAGCGTGACGGTTGTCAACCAAGTAGTTGGGGATACCAGCCCAAAGAAAAGGCGCATGACAAACATATTATTTGTCAAACAAGAAAGAGGGCCCTGTTCACATAGACCTAGGGCAAGCAAAGGGATTTCACGCCCACGAAAACCCAAAAGAGAAAAGGATGAAAAGGACCTTGACCGCCTGGTCAAAAGTCAAACAGCTGGATTTCGTGCCCGTGAAAATCCAAGGAAAAGGATGAATAGGACCTTGACCGCCCGGTCAAAAGTCAAACAACTGGATTTTGCGCCCGCGAACATCCAAGGAGAAGGATAAGTACCTTGACCGCTCGGTCAAAGGTCTAGCAAAAGGATTTCGTGCCTACGAAAATCCAAGGAAAAGGAAAGGAAATGACCTTGACCGCCTATTCAAAAGGTCGACTTTGACCGCCTAGTCAAAAGTCAAGGAAAAGGATCTCACGCCCGTGAGAATCCAAGGGAAAGGGAAAAGAAATGACCTTAACCGCTCGGTCAAAGGTCGACTTTGACCGCTCGGTCAAAAGTCAAGCAAAAGGATTTCGTGCTCGCGAGAATCCGAAAAAGGAAAGGAAATGACCTCGACCACCTAGTCAAAGGTCGAACAAAAGGATCTCGTGCCCACGAGAAACCGAAAAAGGAAAGGAAATGACCTCGACCACCCGGTCAAAGGTCGACACTGACCGCCCAGTCAGAAGCCAAGGAAAGGGATCTCACGCCCGTGAGAAACAGAAAAAAGAAAGGAAATGACCTCGACCGCCCGATCAAAGGTCGACTCTGACAGCCCGGTCAGAAGCCAAGCAAAGGGATCTCAAGCCCATGAGAGATCGAAAAAAGAAAGGAAATGACCTCGATCGCCCGATCAAAGGTCGATTCTGACAGCCTAGTCAGAAGCCAAGCAAAGGGATCTCAAGCCCACGAGAAACCGAAAAAAGAAAGGAAATGACCTCGACCGCCCGGTCAACGGTCGACTCTAACCACCCGGTCAAAAGCCAAGGAACGGGATCTCGCGCCCGCGAGAAACCGAAAAAAGAAAGGAAATGACCTCGACTGCTTGGTCAAAGGACGACTCTGACCACCCGATCAGAAGCTAAAGAAAAGGTTCTCGCGCTTGCAAGAATCCGAAAAAAGCAAAGGAGATGACCTCGACCGCCCGGTCGAAGGTCAACTTTGACCGCCCAGTCAAAAGTTAAGCAAAAGGATCTCGCGTCCGCGAGAATCCGAAAAAAGCAAAGGAAAAAAAATGACCTTGACTGCCCGGTCAAAGGTCGACTTTGACGGTCAAAAGTCAAGCAAAAGGATCTCGTGCCCGCGAGAATCCAAGGAAAACAAAAGAAAGGACCTTGACCGCCTGGTCAAAAGTCAAACAACAGGATTTCACGCCCATGAAAATCCAAGGAAAGCAAAGGAAAGGACCTTGACCGCCAGGTCAAAGGTCAAACAAAAGGATTTCGCACCCGCGAAAATCCAAGGAAAGCAAAGGACCTTGACTGCCCGGTCAAAGGTCAAACAAAAGGATTTTGCGTCCGTGAAAATCTATGCAAAACAAAGGAAAGAACTTTGACCGTCTGGTCAAAGGACAAACAAAAGGATTTCGCGCTTGTGAAAATCCAAGGAAAGCAAAGGAAAAGACCTTGATTGCCTGGTCAAAGGTCAAACAAAAGGATTTCTCGTCAGCAAAAATCCAACGAAAGTAAAGAAAAGGACCTTGACCGCTCGGTCAAAGGTCAAACAAATGGATTTCTTGCATGCGAAAATCCGAAAAATGATGGGATAGAAGGATCTCATCTGCTCGGAACGAGAACCCGAAAAAAGAAAGCGATAGTCCCTGGATTGTCCCCTAGGAAGGAAGCTGGCTCAGTTGCACTCTAGAGGGAACGACTGCAATTGTGCTCGCTGCTGGCTCTATGGTACGGAAACCGGTAATCTGCTGAGATGCACATGAAACATCCTCTGAAAGGACCTTGCTGGAGTTTCGATCTCAATTGGCTTTGTTTGCGAGTTTTCAAAAAAGTTGGAGCATATTCGTAATTTTTTGAAACTGGAGGGGCCTTATTGCAAATTAGCCTGATATGGCAAACTTCTGATGGCTGTATTGTTGCTGTGCTGTTGATATTTGAAATTCTACTGAGTGCTTGCAAGTTTATGCTCAAATGTGATTTGTCGCACCCTTTGTGGGCTATTCTGCAAAATTTCACATTGTCAAGGGGTTTTCTACAAATTACCCCACTTGGTGAATTTTTGGAACGCTGTGTGCCTATTTTCTTGATAGTTTGCCTTTTGCATTTTGCAAACTGCTGAGTGCTGAGGATAATAATGCAATTCTTGCAGCCATTCTGCACTTTTGACCTTGGAAATTAAGATACTTGCACCGCTTGTATATGACGGGCCCACTGGATAATTGCTAAATCATATCTGCTGGGGCATTTAACCATGGTGACACCAAAACACTGTTCTGATGTCCTGTAAACATTGATTGGTGCACTAATTGCTGAGGATCGTGAACATCTACTGGTTTTTAGCATATCATCCTCATTGTTGAATATTGCCAAGTTTGAAGTGAAATGGCACTTGTTATGTGGTGCGGCTAGATTCTGGAAGCCCACTTTCCATGTATTTTTCTTCAGGCAGACAGAGCTTACTCTCGGCTTGGAAGAAGTCCGATGAATCCACGGACTATTGTCGTACATGTCACCAACCAATTTCATGTGCCGTGACAGTTATGCTTCTGTGTTGCGTCAACTGACAGGCTTATCCCGTAGTGCTTGTGAGAAGCCTCATTTGCATGCTCCCAAAAGTTGTACCGTTCCCCATGATCTTCTTGACTTAGAAAGGCAGCTGGCATGCCCCTAGTCAAAGACATATTTCCAACCAAAGAGCAGTTAACATGCCCTTGGTTGAAGATCCCTTTTTTGCCAAAATTCCGACTCAAAACGGCAACTGGCGTGACCCTGGTTGGAACGTGGGCAAACGCCTTACAAAGCGATGCAAAATGCAAAAGTGGTGTAATAGAAAATGCTGAATGCCAAATGATTTATGCAAGACTCATAAGATGGAAGTAAGATTTATGCATGGTGTATAGAAGATATGCCCTCAGCGTCGAGAAAGCCTTCATTGCCTACTACAAGGAACTAGAATGTCCTAAACTCACTTGGTACTACCTGGATCCCTGGGTTTATGATGGCTCTCACTCAACCAATGGGCTTTTGGGATAAAATGGGCTCCATGTCAAACTCCTAGGGCCCTACACCTATATTTTTCAATAATTCATTTTTTTTTACTCCCTCAAAGGCATGCTAACCAACCCTATCCCTGCTTGGAGGTAATAAACACCTAGGTTGAGGGGTGGCTGCTCTCTTTTCTTTTTGATGCAAAGGGGTGGCTAGCCCCTTTATAAATGTGGCTTTTGTAGGTGTATGCTTCGACTCCTCTCCAAGTTATGTGAAAGGTATAGAGTCGTCTTGCATGCCTCTCTCGTTGGAGCTGACTTCTATCTGCAACTTCTAACTTCTTATTTCTTTTGTGCTCCGATGTCTCTTTTTTTTTTTTTTGGCTCACAATCACTCTCGACCTATCATTTTTCCTCCCTCTCGAGGTATAGGTCCCTTGGGAATTTGTACATTTCGTCCAATTCCCTGCAAATAATCACTCCCTCACTCCCTAGGTCACACCGGTAGTAACACGTGAGGAGAATCAAACTCATGTTGAGCAAGCTGGCCTCCCAATTTTCCTCATCGAGCAATGGTTATGCCAATGTTTCATATTATGATTACAATGTAAATGAAAAGAAAGTACAATGCATATGACACGATTTATGTGATGCCATAGAGATGCATGGCCTACAATGGAATGTTTTGCAAGGCTCGGGAGTGGCTAACGATCACTGGTAGCACTTCTCAGTTAGGAGACGCTGATGGGTGATGATCATCGGTCCAGCGAAAACTCTCTCCGATTCTTGGAGGACCATAATTGAAGCTTGGTCCTGGTGATTCTGGCTGCGGTGGTGAAACAACTGCTTTCCCTTTCTTGATTTTGTTGTGCTTCGCTAAGTCTTCCGCAAGCACCTCCAATTGTTCTTTGAATAAAATGTCTATATCTTCAACTGTGTCATCTGTCTGACTCTTTGAGTCTACATTCTGAACAAGATCTTGTACTGCTGCTGCCTGACGCATTGCTGATTGTTCTGACTCTGACAGCACTGTACAACTGTGAAACTGTTCACAGGTCTGCTCTGACTCTGAATGATCATTCTCTGGAAAAATTCTTCTGAATAAATCCAAACTACTGGCGACTGTGACATTGAGGCTATGAACAAACTCTGGCTTGGATTCAAGACACCTGCATTGGTGAAGTTAGTCAAAACGCAGGAAATGATCATCTTTGGGGACTTACCGAAGCGCGGGAATTCTTCTGCTGGTATTGATACTCGTGTCCCAATCTTTTGTGCTCTCTCCAATCTTCCGCCTTGACCGATTCGGCGATTCCTTGGCTGTATCGCCCAAGGGGGTTCCCTTTCTCATATCCCCATTTGCGACACAAGTTTCCGACCATCAGACGGGGGTCATTGCGAATGTTCACGAGTGGGAATGAAATTGACTGGCTCAAACTGGTTGACACAATGTAGAATACCAGAAGGTTTGGAACTAGAGTAGGGATTGCCTCAATAGTAGCACGAATCAAACTAATTGACTCCTCGGAATCACCAAGGAAGGATAGATACAACTGACATGGAAAAGGGAGAACACTTCATGAATAAAAATGATAGGATGAATAAAAGATCAGATAGAATCAACAAGAAATGGAATTGACTCTCGAGGGGCCTGCTTCTCCCGGGGCTGAATGCTGAGGTAGCTATGTTCGGTTGTGCTGGTGGTGCTCGTGTGGCTACTGATGTGGGCGTAGGGCCGGCCGCCTGTGTGCTAATAACGATGACCTTTTGGTCAATCAAGTCCTGGATTGCGTTCCTTAGTGTGAGACAATTATCCGTCGAGTGGCCTGCGACTCGATGGAAATTGCAGAACGCGCTCGCATTATACCATGCAGGAAACGGACTTGGTGGCGGGAAAATCTCAAGCAACCTCAAAAGGGATTCAACTTTAAGGAAAACCATGCTCAACGGCTCCACAAAGGGGTATAGTGGCGCCTGTCACGGCGTTGCCGCCTTGGTTGCGGATGTGCCAATGGCAGGCGCATCCTGGCCGGTGGGGCAGGGTAAACTGGTGTGGTAGTGGGAGTGATGTGCGATGCATAAGGTGCTTCAGGTGTGGGAGTGGGTGCATAAACTACTTGGTACCGAGGGGGCAGATAGACATTTGCCGATGCAGTAGGGGATCTTATATAAGAGACTATATCCCTAGAGCGGTCCCGCCTCTTGGGTGGATTGGCATTATGGTTATTGTTGTTGTTGCTGCTGCTAGCACCACTATGTGAGGAAGTGGTCTGTTTGGCAAATGCAGAGAGTGCTGGAAAACTACCGCCGTGCAGTGAACTATCAACACGGGCACCTGCCTTAAGCAAAGCAGAAAAAGTGGTGACTGGCTGTATGCTGAGTAGAGCCCCGACTGTTGGCTGTGCTCCTCGGATCATGATCTCAATAGACTCCTCGTCGGAGGGCCTATCTTTGACATGCGAAGCTAAGGACCGCCAACATCCAACATACTCCCCAAATGTTTGTTGGGGCCTCTGCTTGATTGAGACTAAGTCCTCCCGCTTTGGGACTAGGTCAAGGTTAAAGGAATATTGTTCAAGGAACGCCTGTGTAAAGTCATCCCAAGTCCTAATGGTGGCCATGTCGAGGGAAGTGAACCACTTCAACGTGGGCCCCGTAAGACTTTTCTAGAACAGGCGGATGAGCAATCTCTCGTCAGCTTGGAGCTAGGCGAGGCCTCCGCAATAGGCTTTAAGATGGGAAATTGGGTAGCCCATACAATTGTATTTTTCGAAATCTGGGATTTAAAAGTTCGGAGGGAGAGTCGCCTCTAGAAAATAACAGAGGTTCCGGAATTGGTAGGACCGATGGTCCCTGCCTTACAATTGACGGAGTGTGCGCTCCAAATCATTCACCCTCGCAAGGAGAGCCTTTGGAGCTACTACAGTCGTGGATTGTGCAGCAGATGCGGGAGTCGCGTACACTGTGTAGGTCGCCCCTAGGGGCTCCACTGGATCCACCATGCTGCCGTCTGGTGCTACGGCAGGATGGCCAGTGTACCCGTGCATGGGTGTTGTGTGCTGTGGGACAAAAGATGAAGCTTGTGTCTAATACAAGGGTGAGGATAAGGCAGGGGATGGTGCTACATGAGGTGCAGAATGTGGGAGCAAGAGTTGTTGGACCAAAATGGCCCTTGGTACTATTCTCACGGTGGACTGCGCTCCCACCAGCCTAGAAGGCTGGCCACCAAATAATGGCGATGCATGCTGTGGTGGGTGCTGTGGCGGTGCTGCAAAAGGTAATGTAAACACCCCTATCGCCAGAGAGACTACAGAAGGTGACGGCTGTGGGGGTGGTGTAGTGGGTGCAATCTGTGGTCCTAGGGCCGGTTGCAGAGGCAACTCGGGAGTCATAAAGGACAAAGCTGAAAAAGGCTAGAGCGCTAGTGCCAATCCCTGCAACTGTTAGGCGAGGGTCGACATTTGTTGCAGTTACGCGGTCATGGGATCATCACTAGTGGCTCCAAATGATGGAGACAGAACAGGGGACGAGGAGTGAAGAAGCTGGGAACCTAGTTGTCCAAACTGGGGGGAGGCTACTATAGAGACAGCCGCAGTCAGAGGGGGGCTGGTAAACACATAGCTTTGAGGAGGAGCAGCAAAAGAACCCTGGGGAAGGGTCATGGGAACAGCATCAACTGTTGAGGCCCCAAAACAGCAGAAGACCAAACCGGTGGCCTCGAAGGCAAGGTAGCCACATGGACACAGAAATGGGGTGACGGAGGTCCTCCGGACGCTAAGGCAAAAGTGGAGGCGGCAGTGATGATAGGGACAGAGACAAAGGAAGGGTACACTGAAACGTGGACCTCCTCCTGGGCAGCAGAGGAAAGGGACTCGCTGGTTTGCTGAGCCATGGCGGATCACATGCTGGTACGGATTGGACTGTGGCTGGGAACAAGAGGATGGATCCTAGGACGAGCTATCATCAAAGGTGACAGATAATTCAAGAGTTGCCGTCGAAAATTGTGTCGTGCTGGGTGTCAGCAAAAGGAAAAGCCTCAAGCTCTAGCTAAGGAACTCGCACTCTAACTAGTACTTTTTTTACAAAAACAAAGAAATAAGTCAGAAAAGATGCAGTGCTTAGGATAGTATGAGATGCAAATGCATGAATGCTTCTAGCATGCGCTCTCTCACAATCTAGGGGTTTCCTACCAAGCCATCTACTCCGGGTTCACACAGGGGTAAATGGGTCTTCGACTCAAGGTTAGAAGATAGAGGTTCCCGTTCTAAATCCTAGCCAAAGCTTAGGCAGTAAATGGGTGGTGTGTTTGGGGCCTCGTCCTCTGCCAAAACAGTATGTTTTACCCTTTACTAACACCGACACGACCCCGGACAAGGGGGGACATACCGTTATTTCATCCCACGCTAAAGCCATAGAATGAGACACCGGGGAATGTCCTTCGTAAACTACATAGGCGGACTCAGGAGATGAGAAGATGCATGCCCTATATGATGAATGCAAAAGATACTTTAAGTTTTTTACTTGCAAATTTGTTAAATCTTTGGGAAAAGTTTGCAATTTGTCAGTAGTTTGTGTCCTATTTATTAATTTTGGTTTTTATGCTTTTATTAACCAAAAAGGGAAGAAGGCATGTCTCTAATCTCCTAAACATGGCATATGTAAAAGGGGAAGAAAACATGCAAAGCAACCATCAATTAACAAACAAAAAGCATGTGCATGTTATGTGCAAAAGGGGTGGCATAACAAATGTGTAAAAAGAAAACACCCATTATACAAAAGGCATGCATGTAAGGAAGACACAACTTATAGTACAAAGAGACAAGCAAAGCAAACCATGGGAAACAAGCAAACAAGGAGAAAAGGCAAAGTAAACAAAAAAACCCAAAACAAAAGCCAGGATCTAATTATCCTCAGCAGAGTCGCCAGTTCTTATAACCATGTCGGTGACAGCCTTGGGTGTGGCGCGAAAGGCCAAATGCGTGAGGGTCAGTAAAGTCACGGCAAAACAGTAAAAAGCAAATGATAAAAATGCAAGAGTCGCCACCTAGTCTACTTGAAAACGGGAGACGAGGAAAACCATTTTAAAACATTTAAAACCATGCCAAAACCAATGGAAAAGGTCAACATGAACCAGAAATGGGCAAGGATCCCTGTTACACATGAGGAAGGTATTAGGTACCCTCGTGCCCGAAAAATCGGTCTTTCATGGGTTTTTCATTTATTTATATGAAATGTTGGCTTTTCAGCCTGTTTCTGTACACCCAAGGGCGATATGCCATGCAATGCTACATGCAAGTGGTGCCTTATGCTAAACATGGGTAGAGGGACTGTATGATGTGTCCTAATGCACAGAAAGGTCACCCAAGTTGTGGATCAAACAACGGTACAAAGATATTGCATGGATATGACCAAAGATCCAGTAACACATAGTGACTTTCGTCCTCACTTTGCTATATGCAAAACCTAAGCTACCATGCATAAAAATGGATGAAAACAGACTGGAGTCATCCTGATATATCCAAGAGGACACCCAAAAGAAATCAAAGGCAAAGAAAACCAGGAATCATGCTAAATACCATCCCAAAAAAGCTACTGTGTGTAGTGAAAAACAGGCAGGTGCGCTGTGGGGTGTGCCAGACTGGTGTGCCAACTATGTGCGCCTATGTGGTGCATCACCTATGTGCACCTATCAAAATGCACGTTAGACAGTAAGCTTGACTAATGTGCATGCGATATAAAACCTTGCAAACATGCATAAAACCATCTGAAAATGCATCATGGAGATCTAAGAGACCTGATCACATGTGAGTTCCCCTCTCTTCCACAAAGTCATAAAGGAAAGAGGAAACCCAAAACATCATGGCATGGGTCTTGTGCTCAAGGGCAATAAGCCTCACACAAGACCACACAATCCTACCCTAATGAAGGCTAATGAATCCCAGCCACACCACGTGGGTCAGGATCATGGACTAATGCAAAATAACTCTACACAAAGAGTTCTAGAAAGCCACCAGTTCACCATTCCCAAGCGGCAAGCCAAACTTCATTAGATGCAAAACTAATGCAAAGGATGTTATTACATGCTGAAATCATGCAAGCAAGAACATGGCATATCAAGGATAAAACATCAGGAAAATCAAAATCTAGAACAAACATAAATGCATGCAAATCATAATGAAAAAATGAGTTGCCTGCACCCTATGACCAGGCTAGTGCGCCTCCTAGGTGCGCTAGGATGGTGTGCCAATTTGGTGCACCCTAGAAATTTTGAATCAGACTGCAGTCTGATTTCAGAGTCTGGGCCAGATGCATGCAATGAATTGGGTTACTGATTATTCAGATCATCTACCTAGATGCCAAAATACTTACTCATGTTAAATAAACATGCATTAAAACACTCTTATCATTCCTTCATCAAGTCATTAATGTTCATGGGTTTATATGGACTGCAGTAACTGTTGATGGCTTTTATGATTCATGTAGTGATTTACTTGACTTAGGGATCATGCGGAGATGATAAGACATGTAAAGAGGATGCATTACAGTTCATGTTCCATAGCTAGTGGCTACATAAGACTTATGATTCATTGCTAAAACAAAGATCACAGAATCATCATGACAAAAAAAGCAATGAATATAGAAAGGAGCATCATGAACATCCAAAATAACACAAATAGATATGAGAGAACATCACTATATAGACAATATATCAGCCTAGTTGTAGGTTCTATCATGTAAAATCTATATGGAGATGAGTGAAGGAACTTACCTTACCTATGATGTCTCCTCCTTGGATGGCTCAAGGTATCTCTTCCTTGTTGCTTTGGACTTAGTTGGGAATGCTCAGGGATGCGGGAGTGTGCTCTGGAAGTTGGGTGCTGGTTGCTAAAAGTGGGTGAGTTGCCAACAGAGGGTGGACAACCAATAGAGTGAGTTGCCAATAGAGGAGAAAGGCTGCTAATGGATCGCTTTTTAAAGAGGATCAAGAGCTAACTCCTTGGGATGTAAAAAGGCCTCGAAACTCAACAACCTTGCGTAGATTAATGAGGAATATTCGCATGTGAAGGTTACAAGCATAGAAGATGGAAAGCCAACAGCCAGCACCCTGAAAAGTGGGTGTGCGCCAGCTTGGTGCGCCTGCTTGGTGCGCCACCATGGTCCGCCAGCTTGGTGCTCCATTGTGGTGCTCCACGTTGGTGCTCCAGATCTAGCTGCCTGAAATGTAAATTGGACCATGAGTTTACATTAGGCATAGGGTAACCAAGGTTCCAAATAAAATCAACTGAGGTTAGGCTTGCCGTATCCAAAGCAACACTTTTGGAGAGTTCACCTACAAGCCGCCTCAAAATCGGGGTATCTACAATGTCAGAATGTAATGAGCTTTTCATCTTCAGTTAATGAACTTTTCTTCCCTGCAGATTGTTAATGAGCTTTTCATCTTCAAGCGTGGCTTGTTTAATAAACTTTCTTTTATTAGTAGATGATTAGATTTTCTAGTATTAAATCTTCACGAGTAAATGGTAGTTGAGGTCTACATAATCTATTATAGTTTGTGTTCTTTAGTATACTATTGCTTTATTTGGGAATGTAATAATATTCCTTTTATCGTTACTTGCTTGTGTTTGGGGTGTGTACTCTGAGTTTAGAAATGCCACTTCATGGGCCAATATGCTTAAAATTAACATTGTAGCTTTATTTTAGCATATACTTGAATAATTGTACTATTTGTTTTATTTTTATAATATAGGGTGATAATCTTTTAAAGATGTCCAAGAATTCAACTTCTATTAGTAGCAGGGATTTACAATCCAACACAGGATATACATTCTTTTGATAATTTGATTGTATTCTTTTGATAAAAAATTAAAAATCTTGATTGTTATTTTTCCTAATTCTTTTATATGATTTTTCAATATAGAATTAGAAGTTATGGTTGATGTTCAATCAAAGGAAGTCCCTATTGGTCAAAGTCGAGCTTCCACTCCTAATGTCATTGCAACTCTATCAATTCCTAGTGTTGATTCTCGTGATGTGGTTGCTACCACGGATTCCAAGGATTCTGAGAAATTAAGTAAGTTAATTGTTAATATTTTTTATTTTGATTTTTATTATACAATCAAACATTATATCTAACATTTTTCCTTTGTTTTACTATTGATAGGCATCGACACCGTTGCTATTGAGTAAGATTAGCTATTGGTACCTAAGTATCTTTTAAAATTAAGTCTTTCATTTGTTTTACTTTGAACATGGTGTATGTATATTTACTAATCATTATTTTCCTTTTCTAGATGTGATTAATGAGAATGAGACAAACTTTGGGTCTAAGGGATTTGACAACATAGTATGCAAGAATGTTGATTTTTTGTTGTTGTGTTTTTAGCACAACTTGGAATATTTTGTTGTTTATTTGTGTTTGAACTTATGTTATTAAATTTTGTTTAAACACAACTTGAACATTTGTTATTTATTTGTGTTTGAACTTATAGTTTATTTATGTTGGAGAAGAATTGAGATTATGATTAATTCTGGTTTAAAGAAACTTTGTAATTATGATTTATGATTTATGTTTAACACTTGTTGAATTATTATTGTTGATGTTTGATTATCATGTTGTTTACATTTATTTTTTATAAAAACAGGTTATATATTCATTGAATGGTATTCAATGAATACTTGAATTATTATATTATAGTTTTGGGTTTATTATTTTAGGTTTATTATTTATAGATTTATAATGTTTATATTTCGAATTTTTTGGATACGGATGTATTCGTATTTAGGTTTCTCAGTCAAATTCGGATAATATCCGAATTCGAATGCATTCGACAAATTCGGATACGGATATTGAATTTAAAATTTGTTCGGATACGGATACAAATTCGGATGTAGATGAAAATTTTCAAATTTGAATTCAGATATTGACAAATTCGCTTCGTATTCACTTCGTTTACACCTGTAAGTGTTGATCATAGGTAGGATCCATTATTACAAAACAGGATTTAACTCATACAACCGTACTAGTTCTCACCTTCTACCACATCTCCTGATGGACCAGCATTTGGGTTAGTAATGGAGAACACTCTCCCCTTGGTAGGCTGACGTGGTGCATCTCCTACTAGCTTTAGCTGATTGGGACAGTCCTTCTGATAGTGCCTGGACTTCCCACACTTGTAGCATACTACACTGTCTAAGCACCTTTGCTTGTGCCAACACTACGTCGTTACATGCCCCTTCTTGCCACAGACGTGGCATGGTCCCATCTTTTAGCCACTGTTGGATCCCACATGGCTAAAACCGACACTCTCTTCTCTACCAGATGTAGGTTGTTCCTTCTACTTCTTCCCAGAGCTACCAGAACTCCCAGAACTTGGTGCTTTAGTCACTGACGGTTAAGAAACGGAGGGTCGAGAGACAAAAGGTCTAGAGACAGACTTCCTCCCCTTTCCCTTCTTAGGATACTCTTCCTGGAAGAGCCTACTATCATCCTTATAGCAGCTTGCAAGCTCAACGACATCCGCTAAAGTCTGGCATCTGAAACCAGTAACTCTGGATCCCAGCATGGGATTCAGTCCTTCCACGAACTTCTTGGCTCTGTTCTTCTTAGAAACCACAGTCTGAAAGAACTACTCCAGCCGAAGGAAGGATGACTTATACTCAGCCACAGATTGGCTCCCCTACTTTAGGTTCCTGAATTCTCTGTCCAGCTTATCCCTCTCATGCTCAGGGAAAAACCTCTCATAAAACGTCTCTCGGAACTCCTCCCAATAGATCATCAGTAGGTCTGCATTTGGGAATTTGGTGCAGTGCACAACCCCCCACCACTGATCCGCAGCACCTTTGAGCTGAAACGTTGCGATCCGGACCCACTTCTCCGCTGGACACTCGATCCCCTCTAGGATCTTCTCCACCTCCCGGAACCAAGCCTCCACTCCTCTGGTGTGCCGCACCCATCGAAGGTTGGCGCACCCAACTGGCGGAACTACTTAATCCACAGGTCCCCCTTCGCCTCATCCTTGCTACTACTGCCAAAGGACTGGGTGAATCCCCGCATCATCTCGTCAAACTCTCATCTCATACCCCTCCATGCATTGCCCTCTCCCATCTCAGAGTCGGGTACTGGGACCTTACCATAGCTGCGGTTTCGATGTGACATCTTCCTGCCAGTATAATAAAACACAACAACCGAAATTCAAGTGCATGACTCTCTATTGTGCAGTCCTAGGGAGCCACTAGACTAGACATCACTAAGCCAGTGTACTAGATGTAACCTTACCTCTGATACTACTCTGTAACGCCCTGATCCGGGGAATGCTACCAAGATCACAGTATCATAAGCAAAATTACACTAATTTTAGCAATAATTAAATAACTGTAACTAAGGCTCACCTCCAGGAAACAATGTGCAGCTAGAAGCTCCTACTTCGACACCGGAACTCGATTACACCTGGCCTGCACCTAAAAATCAACCAAAGCACGCGTGAATGACATCTAAGTCACCCAGTATGCGTCTCAAACACATAATAACAAAATCCGGCAAAAGCACCAAAAATACAACTTTAATTTATAAAAACTTGATTTTCTTTTGAAAACTCATTTTAAAACATCATTCTCTTTTTCTTTTGAAATCATATGGGAATCTATTCCCAAGACTATGCTTTTCTCAAAACTCACTTTTTTCATTTCTTTTTTAAAAACATTTGGAATTTGTTTCCAAAACCACATTCTTTTCCAAAACTCATTTTCCCTTTTTTTTTATACTTTTTCAAAACCTTTCTCATGTTCTAAGAAATTTACATACTTGACCAAGTCTAGTCTAAAACACAATGTCTCTTAGGATTCAAAACCAAAAACCACAACATTGGCTGGTAACTGGTCAAAATACAATGCTCATTTGACTCTAGGATTTTAAGACCATTCATAAGTCTAATCCTAGCCAAACCACATTTCTTTCTTTTTCACAAAACCACACACTTTTATTATTCCTTTCCACTTTTCTTTATTGATGTTACCTTGATCAAGGGTAACCAGGCACACAAGCAGTAGGTGAGGACATCATTTCCCCTACCTTCCTGCATTGCAACGGTTAAGTTCCCTATGCGGGAGGACACCGCCCCGGCCCATAGGCCTCAATTTATTTTCATATATGCACGAGAATAAGTCTTTATCGGATGTCCCATCGGTGACTCGAACAACTAGGTTCAATAACCCAGGCTCAACCTATACCATCACAAACTTTGGTGACCACGGTCGTGTCTGACAATTGATGTTTTACAATTTGTTGACACCATCCACTCGTGGCCCTACGCTGGCAACCACGGTTGTATCTAACAATTGATTTCTTTGAAGTGTCATTCTCCTACCACATTGTCGATACCAACCTCGTGATTCCACAACACATTATTAGTGTTTTATTTTTAAAACTCTTAAGTTTTCCTTTTTAAAACCATTTCCATCTCATTCTTTTGTTGCAGGAATCTTTTCCATGCAACACATGACCCTCTTTTGGGGTCCCAACTCAATTCATGAAAAATCATGCTTTAAAATCATAAATTGGGGTCTCATGCCCAAAATTACATAAAACCACACCTTAATCACTTTAACAGATAATCACCTGAAGCCAGAATACCTGGTTTCAGTTGACCAAAATCACCCGATCTACCGAAACAGGGAGTTTCAGTATACCGAAAATGTTCCTCTTCTGCTTGCTTCTACCCCTCTATATCTCCTCCTCCCTGCGTCACGTCGGCCGCCCATCACGTCGGAAGGGACGGGGAGACACGGATTGCCATCGCGAGGTGGCATGGGTCGGGGAAGAAGAAGAAGAGGACGAAGATGGGGAGAGCTTGTGAGAGAGGGAGAGAGAAAAGAAGGAAAGAAAAAGGGAGAAAAGATAGGCACGCAAATCGAGGCAGTTGTGCATCTTCAAACCAGACTCCACATTGGTTCCATAACACAAGTAGGTACACAAAAAGCCAACCAAATCCTCACAATCACAAGAAACAACAGATTATTCATTAATAAACCATTTACACAATATTACAATTAATTTCATAGTTTACAATTAAAAAAATAGATAATGAGGCCGAGGCGTCACAACTAGGGTGCCTTGTTTGGATGCCTAGTTTGGTACTGCTTAGTTGTGGTTCGAATGGCTTGATGCCATTTGAGTGTGGAGGCTTTTTGTCAAGTGTGTTTTCCATTTTGGTTATCCTACTAAGGATGCCTGTGTTTGTTGTTGTCTCTGGTATCCTGATGGACACCTAGTTTGCTTCTTGCTTGTTACTATTTACGGGTGGATCGAACGACATTGTATTGTTCGATCTATGGAGAACCATTCTCTCATGTTCTCCTTCGGAGTAGTCTTGACCAAGACGTGCATTAGAGTGGCGCAACAGAGGTTGGTGGGTGCCTAGTAGTATCTGGTCAACTTAGTGCATTCGTATGTCTGCTAGGAAGCTCAAGATGTTTTGCGACCCTAGGAGACACAGTTGTGGACTGTGGTTGGGGATTTTGTGTCTGGAAGGGACTCTCAACCATGAAGTGGTGTTGTTTGACTTGAGGAAAGTCATGCTTTTGGTTTTGGAGTTAGACCTGAGTGAGGCAAGGCAACATAGTCAGACATAATTCAGCCTAATGGTCCTTGAGTTTTGTGGAGCATCACTATGCTGGTTGTCTAGGTGGTGAGATGGATATCCAAAGTTGGTACCCTTGGTCTTTCATCTTCAAAATTTCAGGGACGAAATTCTTTTAAGGGGATTAGGATGTAACTTCTTGAACCTTGATTATCCCTTAGTCATTATTGATAATAAATTAATTAATAATTAAGTTATCTTTGGTAAAGATTGTTGGCCTTAGTGCCTTGTTTTGGTGATTTTATTGAATGTAATGGGTGTTTGAGGCATTTCTTCCTCTTCCAAGGACTTTTGTGCAAAATTTACATGAAAAGTTTATTAAAAAGAAGTGTGTGGGCTACGTGAGGGGGAGGGCGGCAGTTGGTTATGGTTTGCATGTATGAAAAAAAAAACAAATAAAGAAGAGAAGAGAAGTTCGGAGAAGATTCGAGAGAGAGAGAGAGAGAGCATGAGGAAAGGAAAGAAAAGTGAGAGACGGGTGCACGAGCTTGAAGGAGGGCTGAGAATGAGGGAGAGCTCAAGAATGAGGCTGAGGTGGAAGGAAAGGGAGAGGGATGGCTGCACGAGTTGAGAAGAAGAAGAAGAAGAAGAAGGAAGAGAATGGAAGAGAAGAAATAAAGTATAGGTACACATTCCATTTCTTTTATTTTCATTTCATTGTTTAAGCTTAAGATTATTGTAAATGCACTGTGTGGGATGTCTTGGAGGTATGGTGAAGATTCAGTGGAATTTTGGTAAATGTTTAGCGGATTTTCTTTGGATTTTCGATGATATATTCACTGTTAAGCCTGTTTGGGTCATCTTACTTCAATTAGATATATCTTGAGCTATAGGTATTGGATTCAAATGATTATTGTTTCATTAGAAAGTAGACTTGAAAATCTTCGTTTGGTAGATTATATGTGAATTTTTGTGACCTATGGGAGGAGCAGTGAAGCTCAAAAAATTTGCAACTCGTTGAGTTACACTGTCACGCCAGTCTTAGCCTTCTTGCTTCAATCACATTTATCCTGAGCTATAGATGTTGGATTCGAATGATTCTTGTTCCATTTGAAAGTAGGCTCAGAGAGCTTCGATTTAGTAGGTTATTTGCAAAATTTCGTCGCTTGTAGCAGTTCCAGTGGGTGTGCAAAGTTCGGTAACCCATCGAGTTATACTGATAAGCCAGACTGAGTCTTCATGGTTCAAACACATATATCTTGAGTTATGGGTATTACATATGAATGATTCTTATTTCATGTGAAAGTAGACTTAGAAATCTTTAATTGGTAAATTACTTACAATTTTTCGTAGCTTGTGGAGAGAGCAGTGAGGCCTGCAAGTCGAGCAACCACTGAGCACACTGAGATGGTAGTAGAGGAAGGAGGTGGACATTTTACATCCTTATCCTCCTACTTCATGCAATGTGCATTTCTGTCCTTGGTTTTGTGATTTAATTGCATGGAGTCCTCATACTTTATATTTAGATTCTTTTTGTCCTTGGGCTCAGGAGAAATTACTTTTGCGTCACTAGACTTTGCTGAAATCACATCTCTACCCCTCAACTTTTAAATCTAGTTATTGTTAAGCCCTTAGTTTCATGGGAGCTGCATATATGTCCTTAAGAACTTATTTTATTAGTTTGGATATAATTTGCGAATATTAACACTGTAAGTCACTATGGCATAGAGATAATTAAGTAAATCCTTCATGACGAGTTAGGGGTTGCCTAAGATATATTAGTAAGATCCTATTAAGCGTAACTGAGAATAAAAGACTAAATAACTTAGAGAGGCTAGGGACTCCCCTTGAAGTGATTTAAATGGATTTAGAGTGATGCTAAACTTTAGAATTAGAAGTTGACTAGTTTTGGAATAGTGTACTGAAATAAGTATTCAATGGCACTATTTAGGTGAAATTGTATTAGTGTTGGCCTGGTAGGTCACTTGAGACTTCAAGACCACTGTAAGCTTATGTGTGGTTCCTCATGGTGAGCCTATACCCTGAAAGTATTTAATTGATGTTCTAACGAAGCTTGAAAGTTTTAAATGATCTTCAAAGTTTATTATAAGAAGATAAGAGTGTCCTTGAGAAGTGGTTTTCCAAAGAGGTTTCTCATTAGAAAAGAGTAGTGTTACAGGAAAGATTTCTGTAATAGATAAGTTTTTAGAAAAGAAATGCATGTTTTAGAAAAGAGATTTTTAAGATTTTCGAGTTGGCCCTGGGTAGAAAAAAATTGGGTGCCAAAGAACTTGCGCTGGCTGGGCTGTGTGCTCATTTAGTCAGGTTGGTGTTAGGTAAGCCAGGTAAGGTAGCTCGAGAGCTCGCGATGGGCTGGGTAGGATAACTCGAAAGCTCACGATGGGCTGGGCAAAGTCACCAGAAAGCTTGCAACACCAACATAGAATTGAGGGGCGTCATGAGGAGACACATCCCCGTGCAAGAGAAAATAGAGCGAGCCTGTTGGCTCAGAGCGGCTTGGGGGGCCGATAGTGAGGCCTGTTGGCTAGGACAGTGATATGCCTTGCACAGGGACTTTGACTGTGGCAGTGTAGGAGGTTGAGGTGAGTGCCTCTCCCTCCATTTGTGGCTAGGTCATCCCTATTCAAGGTGACACTAGAAAAGAGATTTTAGAAAGTTTTCAAATTTGAGAAAGAGATAGTTTTGGGCTAGAGTCGAGCTTAGTTTTGGCTTCTGAGGTTTAGCCAGAGTCTAGCCTAGATGAGACCAGTGTTTTAGGATTAGTTCCAGCCAAGATTTGTGTTTTAGTTAGATTTGAGATTTGTGTTTTAGGCTAGAATTTAGTCTAAGAATGATTTTTCAAAAAAAAGTGTTTTAGAAAAGTATGAGATTTTCATAGAAAACAAAAGTGTTTCAGAAAAGCATGAGTTTTCAAAAGAAAAGAAAAGCGTGATGATTTTTAAGTAAAAAGAAAGTGTCTAGTAAAGAATAAAGGATTGTACTAGTCTTGAGATATACTTGTTTGTTTGACTAAGCAGGGGCTCGGTGCTAGTGTAGCACATTCCAGTTGTTGTAACTTGATTTGGCTAGAGTGGCCTATTCAAGTGGAGTATCAGGTTTTGAAAAGAGAATACATAGGTTTTGCAGGAAAAGACAGAAAATGATTTTAAAAGATAAGAGCACGATTTTAAAAAGAAAGGAAAAGGATAGTTTTCTTTAAAGATAGAAAATGTTTTTGAAAGTTAAGATGATTTGAGAAAGAAAGAAAGAATTAGATTGCAAAGATATGATTCCTAAGTTGTGTTGCTTGTGAGGCAAAAGAGTATTGCTCGAGATTGTATACGGCATCCAGGAGGGATGCTAGAGAAGTGTGTGCAGTGGGATTTTTGTTGGATGACCTTTCAGTGGTCACTCATGTGTGTTTTGTTTGGTGTTTTTCTCAGGTACAAGATAGGAGTAGAAGTTTGCTAGTGCACAGGAATATGGAGTCAGTCGACCACACACCAAAGATTTTAGGTAAGTATTTAATTTAATTTAATTTAATTTAATTTAATTCAGTTAACAGTATTTTGATTTAAGTTGTTTAATGTTGGATTTAGTTTTATATTTCATACAAGTAATTATTGTAAGTGAATAAAGAAAAAAAATGGTAGCTAGATTTTGATAACAGCTTGGGGTCAGGTCGTTATAGAAACGATGTTGATTTCAAATGTCATCCAAAAAAGGTAGGTGTGCTAAAAAGGCAATAACTGGACTTTGGCATATAAAACGCCATCGTCAGGCGTTTAACATAAAACACCAATATCTAGACATTTAACAATAAACGCTATAATTTGGGCATTCTATACCCTAGAATTGTTGATTAGCCCCTGAGCTAGAGAGATATGGCTCTAAGGTAGGGGTAGGTTATGTAGTTGTTTAGAAAAGGATTGGGGAGTGACAAAACAGAATATCTATAGATTGCCTCTCCTTAGGTGTTACCCAAGGGCATTCAAACTAAAAGGACACATCCTCAGGCATTTCCTGAGGAGTCAAATTGGAAAAACACTGCCTCAGGCATTACCTGAGGGGTCGAATTGAAAGGACACTGCCTTAGGCATTACCTGAGGAGTCAAACTAGAAGGACACAACATCAAGTAGTACTTGAGGGATCAAAATGAAAGGACACTACCTAAGGTGTTACCCAAGGGCTCAAACTAGAAGGACACTGCCTTAGGCGTTGCCCGAAGTGTCAAATTGGAAAGAACACATCCTCAGGTGTTGCCCAAGGGGTCAAATGAAGGACATATCGTCAGGCATTACCCAAGAGGTCAACTTGAAAGGACACATCATCGGGCGTTACCCGAGGAGTCAAATTAGAAGGACACTTCCTCAAGCATTACCTGAGGGGCCAACTTGAAAGGACACATCCTTGGACATTAGCTGAGGGGTCATATTGTAAAGGACACATCCTCAAGCGTTACTCGAGGGGTCAACTTGAAAGAATACATCCTCGGGCAATACTTGAGGGGTCAAATTAGAAAGACACTTCATCAAACATTACCTGAGGGGTCAACTTGGAAGGACATATCCTCAGACATTACCCGAGGGGTCAAATTGAAAGGATATATCCTCAGGCATTACTTGAGGGGTTAGATTGAAAGGACATTGCCTCAGGCATTACCTAAAGGATCAAATTGAAATGACACTGCCTCAAGCATTATGCAAGGGGGTCAAATTAAGGACAAAAGACAACCAACACTTTGGTGAAGAGGACTGGAAGAGGATTAGGCATGATTTGAGATGCTCAATTCCAACAGTCTCTCAGAATGTAATATGATGCAATTTTTATGGATGCATGTTGGTGAGAATGCAACGGAGATGGTTTTGACATGTAATGCATGACCTTGAGTAATTAGGTCCCTCCTACACGGCCTACTTTGATTTGTATCTAGGATGGCTTAGGAATTTGACTCACTATCTAGAGCAGACTGACACATGCATGGGTGCGATTCGTCATAGTTAGTTGTCCTTTCATCTAGCGTAGCCTACACTCTCCATAGGGATCATCGTCCTACGACACGTAAATTGATGATCATAAGGCCCATGATGCTCCCAAGTGTTGGGCAAAAGGGGGTTGACCTCATTTCTACTAATTACGTTGGCTTTTATTCTCTTTTTTGTCTCCTATTTGCCTTAAATGCCCAACATGCCATGTTCTACTCTTTAAATTATTTCCTAGAGTTGTTGTACGCCTAAAGATTGGCATTTAACATTGAATGCCCATATTTGAGCATTCAACACCTTGTGTCAGACTACTGTCTTTCCCTTCCTGTGGTTGTCAATTGGGAAGCAAATTTTTTATTGGATTTGATTTCTTCATGATTGTTGCCTTTCTTGGGGTGCTCATGCCTATATAAACCTCCCTTGGCATGTCCTTTATGCACACCACAAATCTTTTTCTTCCTCTCTACTATTTCTGTTGTTAAGGCATCCCCTGTTGGTCTCATGGACTTGGGTGATATTCCTCGTCATGCCTTCAGGGTGGCCAATTTTTCATCCCCCTCGATCATGTGCAACTCTAGCTAGAGACACTTTCTAATCATCTCTTGAATCTCCTTATGAGTGGGAAGGTATGTATTATTTTTCCTGTCTCTATTTTCCCTCATTGTCTATTTTTCCTTCCACTATGCTCATTTTCTCCTTATTTTTCTCTTCTTCTCTTCCGTTTTTTTGTCTTTTCTTTTAGGTAGCCCTTGGCTTCTCCCAATAGTGATCATGATGGCAAGGCTTATCAACTTGTCTGGGTTCACACTTTTCATTCCTGGGCATTGAAGAAGTATAGGGAACATTTAGAGGAGGTCGACTTCTGTCAAGCCCTTCGAATGTTACGTTAACATATTGATTGGACGGCGTTGTTCAGGCTTTCTGGGCTATGGAACCCATTGACTCATACATTCTTCACTTCATCTAGGGAGCTTACTATTCTTCTGGAGGAGGTAAGCGCATTGTTGGGTTTTTGTCTGGCTGACCCCACTATTTATTCACGAGATGCCTAACTCCTTTCAATTGGGATTGTGGCATCATTTTCTCTCCTAAAGTGCATCTTTGGCCTTGTTGTTGTTCCTGAAGATTTGGTGCTTGATGGCTGTATTAACCTTGCTTCACTTTGGAAGTTTTTCTCCAAATAGAAAGAACAAATCTGCTCTGAGGCATCCTACTTGGAATGTGTCTTCATCTTGATTGGCGGATTGATACTCTTTCCCAACAAAAATCTCACCATTTGTGTGTACCATGCTGAGCTCATGTGTATGAGCATTGGCAATCCATAGAAGAGCTTGAGTCAATCAATACTGGCATTCACCATCCAAGTTTGTCCAGTGCGTGCATGGGAGGGTCGTTCTTTGGATCGCCCTTTCTGATTCTGAGATGGCTTGACGAACATATCTTGTTGCCTGCTCTAGATGCTAGCCTTCCACTGGAGGAGTATGTCTACCACATTTCTAAGTGTGAAGTGAAGCCGTAGATGAATCTTTTCAACCAACTTTCGACATTCTGAGTACCGTATGACTATGAGTATTCCCTAACTCTGATTGAGGCAACAGAATTTGTGTGCTAGAACCCCCAGCATTGCTTTTTTATGCTGGGTATTCCCCCTACTATCCTTTCCATGCCATGTTTCTCAGACATGCTTCTTCCATGTCAAAGGGGTTCCCTAGGGGATATTGCTCAAGTCTACTTTCATACTAGCATCTAGGATGGGAAAGGGTGCAACCGAGCTCTCTCTTCTCAAGAGGGGTTTCTTGTGGCAGCAGCGTAGTGGGCTACTCTGTTTGGTGGCGTTAGCGGTGACGGTGGTGTGGGAGGTGACAATGACAGCTATGTGAGACAAGTAGCTTGTAAAGGTGCATTGTTCTCCAGTAACGACCCAGGTTTTAGAAGTGGTGGTTTGGCCAGGCAATTAAGGTGAAATTCAGGCATGTTAGGCTTTGGATGTCCCAATGCTTAATGTAGGACATGTTCTCAGTAGTGTTTGACACTTGGATTGTGGGTTTCTGGCCTTTTGGTGTGGTGTGGTTCGGGTGCTGTGCTGGCCCTCATAGGAGTTTTGTGGGTTTCTCCTGGGCTGTGGAGGCTTGGTGGCGGGTCCCTGGTGGCACGAGTCACGTGGATGTGGAAGGTCGCGTGGTTTGGTTTCGTGCTTGCGGCTTCCTTTCTTTCCTTCCCTTCTCTCTCTTTCTTTCTTTTCTTTTCTTTCTCTTCCCCGGGCTGCACCCCCACCCCTTCCTCTTCTTCTTCTTGTTCTTCTTCTCCTCCCGTGGGTGGGAGAGGGAGAGAAAAGAGAGAGGGGAGGTAGAAGGGAGAGAGGGTTGTGAGAGAGAGAGAGGGAGATGGTTGGGAGGAGGAGGATATAGCCACCACCGTGCCACCGTCGTCGCATGGAGGAGAGGAGCAGCTCGTGGCTGGAGGACGAGCATCGTCATCCGTCTCATGTCGTCGCGTCTTCGGTGGAGGTACGCACCCCATAGATTTTATTTTGATTCCAAATTTGTACCATAGGTGCATGTTAGTGTGTTGGTAATTGAAGTAAATTTTATAGGATTTATTGTGCATTTGTGGGCCATTTATGGCCGTACTTACAGTTTGGGGTGAATAGTGTCCCCTTTGTGTTTTCTATGGTTTTCTCAAGATCCGCTTGATGGATCTCGATGTTGTTTGTCTTGTTTGGAAGATCTCATTGAGATCTTCATTTTGATATATTGTTTGCATGGTTTGGATTGGTGGTTTGTAGGATTGGGCTTTGGGTCCCATTTCGAGTTGCCCTGTAGTCGCCTGGTTCTCGGCATGCCGTTTTTATTGCAGATTATCCCCTCAACCCTTGGTTCGGTCGACCAAATTTATTCAGTCTGCTGTTCTAGGAGTCTTGGGTGTTGACAGAATTTCTGGTTCGGTCGACCGAACATTTTCGGTCTGTCGAATCAGGGATTTTCGGTCGACCAAGTGGTTTTTCAGTGTGCCGATCTGGTGCCCTGAGCCCAGGTTCGGTCGACCGTTCCATTTCGGTCTGCCGATCCAGGCCTTGATCTTGGATTAAGATATTTTTTATGTTTTGATTTATATATATATATATATATATATATATATATATATTAATCTTGGGGAGATAAATATAATGGCATAAATGATTAGGATAATCGTTAGAATGGTCTAGGGTTTGCCTAAAAATGAATTAGCAAGATTCCACCTGGGGTATGGGTAGAATAAAAGATGAAATGATTTAGAAATAGTAGATTCTTTCCCCAGATGGTTTAGACTGGACTTTAAGGATAATGATAGTGTCCCTAGGTCTAGGATTTGTGTGGTTTTGTGTGCGGTGTACTGAATGGAGTATTCAGTAGCATTGTTCCAGGTGTTTGAGCCGATCTGGCTATGCTCCCGAGGGACACGAGCCAGTAGGTGTCTTACACTTGGTGCCAGAGCGTGAAGTTCTGGTTGCGTTTGCTTTACTGTGGTGTCTTCTGAGTGGTTTTGACACTCAGAGAATGCTTTGTTGGTGTTTTCTTGGGTTGTGGTCGTGGGTTGAGCGTGGTGCTCGAGAACCCAGACGCTCCCAAGGTGCTTTTGCTTGGGCCTGACAGGAGAGCTATCGAGGCTGTGATTTGTTTGTGGTTTCCCGACCTTTGGTTTCTGTGCCGCTATTGGGCACAATGTTGCTTGAAATTTGAAGGATATTTAAGGATTTTGAAAAGGTTTTCCAAAGGAGAGTTTTGGAAAGAGAAAAGTACAGATTTGAAAATAGTTTTGGAAAGAGTTTTTCGATGCTTTCTGTTTGCATCAGGTCTTGGAGGTATGACACTCCTTGACTGTCGTTCGTGGGGCTGAGGTTGAGGTGTTTCGTGGCATGACGGGGAGGTATGATACTCCTGCTGTTGCTGTAAGCACTAAGGCTCGGGTGTCGTTGGGTGTGGAGGTATGAGACTCCTTCCTGAGCACCGTGTGGAGGGCGCCGTGAGGAGGCATACCCTGTGGTGGCCAGTCCGAGTGGGACGTGCACCCCTTAGCTGGTAGCGTCCTGAGAGACAAAACTGCCTTCCCAAGGAGGGGTTGGCGTTGTTAAGGGTTCTTTAGGTGGGAGAATCGCGGGATGGTGATCGCTCCTACTCACCGTGGCAGTGCAGACACAGTGGTTGCTCCTCAGTGGACTGCTTGTGGCCAATGTTGTCTGCTTGGCGCCGGATAGTTCAACACACTATTTGTGTTTGTGTTTGTGCAGAGTCCTGGTCTAGGAAATCAAGCTCTGGGCCTAGAGGAGGCTGTGGCTTTGGCGCCTATTGAGGCATAGTGCTTTGGGAAAGGTGGCCCATTATTTTCGGAGCGAAGGCTCCATGACTTGGTGTTGTGTTTGGGTCTAGAGGGGACCATGTTGTACAGAGTAGAGTCTCTGTAGTTATGCTTTTAGTGTTGTTTTGGGCTTGAGATGGCAAGAGTAGCTTTCTCGAGCATGCATTAAAGGTTTTAAAAGTGCACACACATGGTTTTGCAAAGGACATGAAAAGAACGGTTTTACAGACATGATTTTCATGATTTTGTGGCCTGTCGGGTAGTGGTAGACTGCTTGGTTTAGTGTCGCAGCATCTGGGAGGGATGCCAGTGTTTGAGTGCTGGGCATTGGTAGATTGTCATTTTGATTTGGCGGCATCCGAGTGTGATGCTTGTGCTTGGTTGCCCTCGGCATAGGTTGCCGAGTTGTAGGTGGGGTGCGTGTTGGGTGACCGTTGAGTGGTCACTCATGTGTGCTTTGTTTTGTGTGTTTTTGGCAGGTGTAGGATAGTAGTTGTTGGTTGCTAGTGCATATAGGAGGAGTTATGCCACCACACATCAGGGATCTAGGTGAGTTAGTTTAGTTTATTTCTGTTGTTTATTAGTTTTATTTCCTGTCGAGAGTACTTAGCCTTAGCTACATTATTAGTGTAATCGTTGGTTAATAACAAAGATAAAAATGATTAAAAATGAAAATTTGTAGTTAGATTTTGGGTAATGGCTCGGAGTTGGGTCGTTACATCTCCCCTCTCTCCTTTTTCCTTTTGTCCTGGGTTGGGTAGCTTGCTAACTAGACCGATTCCTCACAAGGTGAATGCAATGCTTCGGCAAAACCTACATGAGGCACAAGAAAATGGCACAGAGGGGTGACCGACTGTTGACCTTCGACAAGCCTGGGCCGGCTTCAGTTGAGACTCCAGAGGCGGTCAAGGTGGCCATGACAGCGATTGCAGTTGGGGCTAAGCCTCTGGTAGAGGTGACGGTTCCCAGGGCTTTTGTGACGACCAATGTGGCTGTCGAGGCGGCTATAAAGAGGCCATCTCTTGTCGAAGAGACCCCAGACACACCTGTGGACATGGACGGCTCAGGTAGTTCAAGTACTAAGTCGTTTGTCTTGTCAGGCGAGGATTCAAAGGAGACGGCGTCAAAGGAGCTGATTCCTAAGGTGGGACCGCTGTTGCCGCATTTGGCGAGGATGATGCTTGGTATCAAAACATCCTTGACTTCATTCACCAGGAGGCAGAGGGGGGTGATGCAACTCCACCAGACCTCTCACACGCCCACAATTCTCGTGACGAGGTTTAGGTGTCAGGTCTACAGAGAGACGGGTCCCATATCAAGTTTGCTACTGCTACTTTGGCGACTAGAGGATAGGTAATGATTTTGCAATTTGATCCCCCAGTTTACTGCTCTTTGCTCTTCATGACATATATTTTGCTTTTCTTTGTAGAGTCCTACTCCAACAAAGATACGCTGCTTCTAGGGGTTGGTCCAAAGATGCTATCAGATGCTGGTGCCCTTCCAGCAGGAGTGGCTGGCTTAAGTGGGGTTTGGGCATTTCTTGTGCATCCTTGAGTTCCCACTCTGTCTGATGTTCTTGGAGTTAGTGGCGGAGCGTTACAACTATCAAACCAACTCTATCATGACTAGAGTTGGCGAGTTTGTCCTTTTACTAGAGGACATGGCCCGTTTGACAGGGTTGAGGGTGACTGGACGTCCGATGACTGCCCTGGTGCATTCAGATTATACAACTATGATAAGGGAGTTGGTGGGTAGCAGAGTGGTCATGTTCGGCCCCCACCTATTCGTTATTGCCTCCGCCGCTCACCACGTCGAGGATTCCTATGAGATAGCAACAGAGCCGGGATTCAACGTAGAGCAACAGCACTGGGCTTTTCTCCTGATGCTTTTCGAGGAGGTGCTCTCCTCACACGCCACTACAAAGCTATTTATTGTTTTTCTGCCACTCCTCGTCGACCTGGACTATGTGGGGGAGTACGTGTGGGGTGCATCCAATCTTGCCCATTTATACCCTATCCTTTTTTGCTTCTCTGATGGTAGTTCTCGCCACCTAGGTGGGAACCTACCTTTCTTTCAGGTAGAATAATTTCTTTTTAATTGCTAGTGCTCTTTTTAAACATATTTGCTAACCAATGTTTCTCACTTTGTGTAGATGTGGGCCTAGGATCACTTTGCTTTTCTGCAGCCCACTCCTCCTCCAATTCCTCCAACAGGCATGCCTTTCCCTTGAGGATTGTATTGGGCCAATGCTGAGTAGGCTTCCTAGTTCGTAGATGACAATCGCTATGTCAGTTGTCTACTTTTTGAGCTCCTCGTCCTGGCCCAAGTAATTCTGCTTTCATTTGCTCGTCTTTTCCTCTGAATGTTTAGTAATTTGATGCTCCTTTCCTTGTTTTTTAGGTGACTTGTCACCCTTATGTCAAAGGGGAGCATGATGACATCCCAGAGATTGTTCGGGGTAGAGTTATTTTTGATAGAGACATATGGATTCACTGTTGGAACCACTGCCATTTTCAATAGATTAGCTTGGCACTACGTCAGCTAGGGCGTCACCAGATACAGCCCCAAGCGGTTCCCTTCTAAGTCTGGTGCAAGACTTGAGGTGGCAGAGGTCGGGGACTGGGTTGACATCTACGGCCCACAACTCTTAGATTGGGTTTGTCACGGTTTGCCTACTTCGACTAGCACCACTGTTGAGGATGAGGCTTCGTGGGCCGAGTGGATGGATGCTGAGTTTTCTCCTTTGATGATCTTCCACTGGTCCCACTTCCTTGGGTGCTTAAATCTCCCCATCTGGAACACAGACCCAAGCAAGGCTGTGATGTCCCAGGTTGAGTTACTGGTTATTGTACAGTCCCATCGTGCCCAGATGAAGATTGTGGTGAGTCTTTTATTTACTTGTAGCCTTGTAGTTCTTATTTACTGACTCAATTTCATTTGCAATTGAGGGCTACTAATGATCTGACTTAGCGTGAGTGTGGCCCATCCTAGTAGTTGGCCAATCTGAGGGAGGAGCTCAAGCGACTTCATGCCTTCGCTTCTTCTGTTAAACTTTAGTCGACGTTTATAGCTTTCGCAAACTGAATCTAACTTCTGGCTTTCTATCTCTTTTACAGCCCTCGACTAGCATGACTCCTCCTCCTAGCCACTCGGAGGAGATTTCTCGACTCCAAGACACAGTATAATCTTTTTTGTAGCATTTGGTTTGATTCTCCTTGGTGCTGATGAAGTGACTTGCAGGTGGTCTATCTAGAGAATGAGCTAAAGGAGCAGGATGATGACTTTATTTTTGCTAGCTCTGTGGGGAGGCTCGAGGAGCTACAGGGGACTATTGCCTCCCAAGTTTCTCAGATCCAGGAGCTAGAGTTGCAGGTGCGGACAACAATTGTGGACTTGGGTGTTGCTCGAGGAGAGAGCTATTGAGATTGCTAAGCTGTCTGTGTAGTTGTAGGCTCCTGTTAAAATTGACCCGTCCCTGGAGGTGGTCGAGTCAGGGCAATAGTTGGCCAAAGCCCAAATGGTACGGCTATGTTTGCCTTGTCTTCTTTAATACCTACTATGCTAACTATTCATCCACCGTCTTTGCAAACTTTAAGAGCCAACAAAGATATTATGGCTCAACTTGAGGGCAAGGTGAGCACTACAGGCGCCATGCTTACGAGAGCAGCGTCGAGTCTAGTGATTCGATTCCTCCCCTGTCGATCATCAAGCCAAGGTATCGTTTGGGTAGTCATCTCTCCTAGTCTATCTCTCAGGTTGCCTTAGTTGCTTTAGTTTGTCAGTCTCCTCAACCTCCTGTGGCACCTCCTTTAGCTCCAAAGGGTGAGGGCGAGAGCACCTCTTAGTTACAATAGCCTGTTTTTTCTACACTTGTACCCTAAGGATATGCCTCGGTGATCTTTTAGAACGATTATGTTTATAAATGAAATGGGAATTTCTTGCATACTTGGCAATCTTGTTAAATACTTCTTTTTCTTACCTTTCTTTGAGTTAAAAATGAATTAAAGTTACTAATGCTTTGAGTAATACCCCATAATAATGGTTTTTAATTCAAATCAACTCGAAACAAGCTCATTGATGTGTAATAATATATAACCAACAAAACTGTGAAGATAGATTTCACTTGTGCACTTTAAAATTGATTTTTGAGGTTGTTGATGCCTTATCGAGCCATTAACGTGATGAAAGTCACGATAGGTGATAGTGGATAGCCTAGAAGTCCAAAAATATGAAATCTACAACCCACACATGTGCTTTAACTTGTAGAAGCCTCTGAAGTTGTTGGAAATCAATTTCGCCATCTACTCATGAATTGGAGGGGGCCACAGCCAAGTTCAGACTTTTAAGTGAACTGATTAACGTAGAATGGCTGATCTAGGGCATTCAACGTTGTACACTATATAGTAGGTGTTTAATGCTTTAGAGCATTGTAGGTGTTGAACGCTTATCTGAAGGCGTTCAATGCTTGGTGTTGAATGCTTATATGGAAGGCGTTCAATGCTTCAAGGGGGGGTGTTGAACGCTTGCTACTGGTCGTTCAACATTGAATGCTCTAGTATGTGCATACAATACATCGAGCTCAGAATCTTTTCTTTCCTTTCAAGTTCTTGGCTAATTTTGTGTAATGCTCTGTGATTTTCTTAATGCCCACATAGAGCGGCCTCCGATGTGCCTTCCTGTGCTTATAAAAGCATGGTATGGGCCCCTCAAGGTATCCATTCTTACTCCTTGTGCTCATCCTTGTTTGCTTGTGTTCCTTCATCTCTCCTTTGTCCTTATGGCCTCTATTTTAATTCCTAATGATCCCATGTATCATAGTACGAGGACTGTGACTCCTCTAGAAGCAATTGAGGGGCATATGATGTCCCATATTCAAGTGGGAAAGGTATGATTTTTCACTTTTTCTTTCTCTTCTCTTTTTGGTTTGGCAATTGGCCTCATGTCATTATCTTTAGGAAATCACCAACATCACTAGAATGCACTAGTTTAATCGTGACTTCCCTTACGATTCTCCTTGGGTGAAAGAGTTTGTACCTTGGGCTAAAAAAAGGATGTTTGTTTTGGCCCGTATGTCCTTTGGCGGGCTTCTGGATTTGTTGGACACTGTTCTAGATTGGCCACTACTGCATGCTTTGTGAGCATTTTGGCTCCCTCAAACTCACTCCTTTTTCCTCAGTGGGTGTGAGATGACTATTTTAGAGGAGGAGGTTGCTAGCTTACTTGGTGTGCCTCACATTAGGGGCTCTCGTCTAGATGCTGACTTCCCATTGTCGTATGGGACAACCACCATGGAGCAGCTCCTTGCACATGTTTTTACTGTTTCACCCATCTACCTCATGCTTAGGGGTGGTCAGCTTGATTTATCATACTTTTATTGTAACTTTCTCTGGGTGCAAGATTCTACTTCTGAGCAACAACTTCGCATATGCCTGTCTGTAACGCCCCAGTGCATTACAATTCAGCATCAACACTACCCATTTAACTAATTAACGGCATTAAACTAAAATAAAGTAAATAAACAACTTAAATAGCTAAGTAACTACTGAGAACCTTGTGTCTAGTTAGTGGCTCCTCTGTATGCACCAGTACTGGACCGCACCAATAGCCACACCTAAAAACCAAAACATAAAATGCGTGAGTGACCTAATGTCACTAAGCACACATCCACCAAAAACAAACAAAACACACGTGAAGCTATGCCAATTTCGAAATCACAAGTATTTTTCAAACATGTCATAGTTGTGCTTTTCAAATATTCTCTTTTTGTTTCTTTTGAAATTCCATGCTTCCTTTCAAATCATTTTATGCATTTCATGAAAACCCAAAATTCAACTAGTAGCTAGCCTAAAACAACACACAACACAATTTTATCCAAATCTTGGTTGGAACTAGCTAAAACCACAAGTCAGGACTAGAACCTGGCGAAAACCTCAAGAGAAAACTCACATGCCAGTTCTAGCTTAAAACCAAGCTCACACACAATCCAACTAAAACTCCTCGCATCACCCTAGCCACAGCTGACCGACTTGGCCACAAGTAGTTGGCAAGGCACCAACCCCAACCCTACTGCATTGTCATGGTGAACCACCCCACGCAGTAGTCCACCCGCCTCGGCCACATAGGCCTCACAGTACTATGACCACACAGGTCACAAAAACATGCATGGGGTGCGTCCTCATGATGCCCCTGTGTGCCCGGACACCTTGGGACTCACAACCCATGGCCCAGCCAACACTAGGTAAAGAGGCTGGATCAGTCTCTTTCACCCGGGCCCTACAGTACCTCAAAGAGCTACGGTCTTTTTCATACGTGCCCGTCATTGGCAACCACATCATAGGGAACATACCGATTTCACGGAGGTCTCATACCCCCATTGGCTATGCCCCTACCGCCATGTAGATCCAACCCAAAACCACGGAAAACTTTTGGAAACATGCATTTCCTTTTCAAAGCATCCTTTGAAAACCTTTTCATTACATAAATCATTTCCATGAATTAAAACTTACCAATTATACAAACTTCCAAAACTGACTGCACCCAGGTGTGCCACCATGGTGCGCCACCTAGATGTGCCACCATGGTGCACGCTATGTAGAAAATCCAAAGCAGTAGCTTAGTAAGCTACCGCTGGAAATCGCCAAAGGTGAGAGCCTTAGGCGGGCCCCCTTCCGGCCTTCAAAAAATTTCAAAAAATACATGGATACATTGAGCTTTAAGTCTTCTACCATTTGGGCCAAATTTCATAAAGATCCAATTTGTAAATCTCAGGAAGAAAATCGCAAAGCCAAAGAGGTCGTTAAAAGGGCATTGTAGCAACACCTACTGAAAACTCACGAAAAATCCTCGATAAATCCTAATAAAATCATAGGGAAATTACTATCCACTAATTACATGCTAATCTACCATTTTATCATGATTTAATTTGGATTTTTGAAAGAAAAAGGGAGGAGGACGCATACTCAGTTGCTGGCCGGAAATCTCCTTCTTCTCCGACGACGACTCTCTCCTCCAACACTTTCTTCCTCCCCTCTCCTCAAGTTCACGCACCCTCTCTCACTGACCTCGCTGCTCAATGCCTTCCCGTCTCCTCACCTTCTCTATTTATAGGCTCTCTGTTGTCGTCATCTTCGCTGGCGACACCATCAACTATTGTCTAAGCAAGGCATGGCACAATGCAGCTAGAAGATTTCGTCGGCACCAGGGCATGGCGAGTGATCAGATGGTGTAGGGTATGGAGGTGCAGCACCACTGCCATGGAGAAGAAAAGCAGGGTATGGCCAGCATGGGCTTTGGTAGCATTCACTGTGCGTATTGTTACGTCATACTGCGCCACCAACATGCACTGGTTTGGTGCACCACAAGGGTGTGCCAAGCATGTGTGCCTAAGACATGTGCCTAGACTACCCTTGACTGAGTTAACCAAACCACCAACCAACACCCAAGGACAAACACACCACTACACACGATTTCCACATCCAACATAATCATCCATTAATAATTAATCCCAGAATTACATGGTACTTCTTAATTACATCATTTTTGAATTCTAAGATGTTACACTGTCCATGTTGATCAGAGGTCTGACTCTGTTTGTCTCAAAAGATTTCACCTTGGATGTCTATCACATGGAGTTCCTCATGGGGTTGATTGAGCACCTATGGTTTTCCCCTTCAGTGGCCATTCTTGCGGCGACGTACATGGGCTTGACTAGCATTGCCACCGACGGTGACTTCATGGGCTCCCCTTTTCTTCTCTCGTGATGGCTGCAAGTCCATTTTCCTAGGATTGAAGCCGCAAAGACCAACCTGGTTGAGGAGAGAATTTGCCTGCTTTCATCTGCTCCTGTCAACCTCTACACTCGAGACTTGCCATACGGCTGCAAACACCAATCACAAGAACTTTCAATTGAGCTTGAGCTGATTGGGCCTACCCACTGTTGCTATGAGATAGTGGGACACATTAAGGAAGTGCTGCCTCCATTAAGCCGTGTTCCCTATATCTAGATCCGTGAGTGTGGTTTACCAATCAATGTAATCATGGTGTACTACATTCGGATGCTATAGGCAACCTTGAAAATCCATGATGACTTAGATGGGTCCCACTTCACACCTTTGACTAGCTTGCTACTTCGGGAGGATGATCATTTGGCCTAGTATTCTAAGCTACTACCGAAGTCGAAGGACTAGCTCGAGGAATTCGGGGTGCTGCGCAAGATGAAAAGGAGATTGAATAATTAGTTTTGTAACCCTTCCTTTTTTATGTTCTTTCATATTCCATAGTTGTAATAATTTTCCTTTTTAAATAATAAACATTTTCAACTTTTATTTCCTAGCCTTTTTGTGTGTTGGACTATAATGAATGAAGGAATAATAAATGCTTTCTAGAGTGAGAAGCGTTGCTCCTATTCCAACTCCTTGCAAATTGAGTGCCCCTTCAAAGTGGAGGGTCCACTCTCTAACTAGCGGGGTGATGTTGTTGATGACAAGGATTTCCTTGTCTGGGAAATCAATTGAAACTGGTTGATATTCTGGTAGAGGTAGTCCAACGAGCTGATCTACTATTGCTTATCCCTTGACTACCTTTTACATGAGAAACTACAGGTCAAATTCTATAAGGGGCATCTGCCAGTGTGTGACTCTTTCGGACAATGCGGGCTTCTCGAACATATATTTGATGGGGTCCATCTTGGCTATATAGCAGACTTTGTGTGCGAGGAAGTAATGTCTATGCTTTTAAGAAACCCATACTAGCACTAGGAAGTATTTGTCGATTTGGGAGTACTTCTTCTCGTATTCCAAAAACATCCTACTCAAGTAGTAGACAACCTTTTCTTTCTTCCCTGTTTTGTCGTGTTGTGCTAGAATGACATCGAGAGAGTTGTCGGTGACCGCTAGGTAGTAGGAGTGGTCGCTCAGGAATTAGTGCAGCTAGTACCAAAGGGTTGAGGAGGTAGAGCCTCAAGTCATCGAACACTTTTTGACAGGCCTCATACCATTTGAACTCTGTGCCACCCTTCAGTAGCTCATAGAAGGGTTTGCACTTTTCTACGTGTTAGGAGATGAACCTTCAGATAAATTATAGTCTCTCTATGAGTCCTTTAAGCTCCTTGATGTTCTTCGGAGGCGACATTTTTGCTATTGCTTTGGCCTTTATAGGGTCTACCTCTATTCCCCTCTTACTTACAATGAACCTGAGTAATTTTCCAACGGTTACCCTGAAGACACACTTCTTTGGATTCATCCAGAGGTTGTATTGATCCACCCTCTGGAGTACTCTCTCTAAGGCTTTGAAGTGTCCTTCTCTTGTCTTTGACTTCACCAACGGATCGTCCACATAGCACTCCATGCAATCGTGCATCATGTCATGGAAAATTGCCATCATAGCTCTCTACTAGGTAGCTCCAGTGTTCTTCAGGTTGAAGGGCATGACAATGTAGCAATAGGTCCCCTATGGAGTTGTGAATGAGGTCTTCTCTTGATCTTCTTCTACGAGCTTGATTAGGTTATATCTAGAGAAGCCATCCATGAATGAGAGCATTTCATGGCCTGCGGGGTTGTCTATGAGGATGTCAATATGTGGCAAGGGAAAATCATCCTTTGGGCAAGCCTCATTGAGGTCCTTGTAGTCAATGCATACTCGAACTCTGCCATCTTTCTTCATGACCGGGACTATGTTGGCGCTCCATTCGGGATAGACCACCACTCAAATGAACATGGCTTTGTACAGCTTGTCTATCTCCTCTTTGACCTTCAATGCTAGTTTTGGTCGTAATCTTCAGAGTTTTTGCTTTACTGTCCTTGTACCTGGCTTGAGGGGGAGTCTGTGCTCTACTAGGGACGACTCCAAGCCAAGCATTAGCAGAAAGTCAGAACGCTTACATACTTCTTGAGTAGACTTATCATTCGGTGTCATTCATTCGAGCTAAGCCCAGAGCTAATTCAGACTGGTCTTGGGTCTTCCTCAATTCCCATATTTATCTCCTCTGTCTCTTCAGCAACGGCCTTAGTCCGCTCATCAAATTTCTCCATCATTTCGTCAAAGACAGTCTGGCCCATTGTTTCTTCTTCATTTGGGTCTTCATCTATGTCCACCAACTTGTAGACTTCATAGTTCTCGGTGTTTTTGCCAATTGTGCTCAATACTTCTTCAACTAGAAAGATGACATGGGACTGTGCTAGCTCTTGTAGGAACGTCGTGGTGTAGTGAAAGACTTTGACAGTCTGTGTGATTGGCTCCTTCCATGCTTGGGTTGAACACTTGACGGAGTTGTTAGATACCCTTCGCATGGACATGGTGGCAGTTAGGCCGTCCGAACCATGTCCTCCACTACCTTCCCTTTTATTATCTATGCTAGAAAATAAAGTACTAAAAAGTAAATTGTACGAAAATAAAAGACAAGTCTTCAAAGTGGGAAAGAAATTATTTACAAGGCTAAGGGGAGTGCCCCTAGGTTTGCCTCCTCATCAAAGGCACTTTTCCATTTGGCTCAGCAAATGGCCCCAACCCTTTCTTGCTCAGAGGGGCAAGGCCGCAAGTTGTTGAAGAGTGCAGTGAGGTTGCTGAGGTTGAGGGCGTCGATGTCCTCGACTTCTGCTTTTGCAAGGAGTGCTTTGGATGGGTCATTTGCTAAGCTGTCTAGAGGTGGAGGAAGCTTCGGAGAACTGGGAGAGAGATCAAAGGCTAGGAGAGCACTGCTAGAGGCTTTTTTTGAGGAGAGTGGAGAGAGTTCTAGAGAGAAAGGGGAAGCTTGCAGAAGACTGATAGAGGATTCGGGAGCTTAGATGGCTGGTGGGATGGATGATGGTAGATCAGCAATCCTTTTTAGAGTAAGGCTATTCCTGAACTGAAGCCCAACTGACAAGAAATGGTCTGATAACGTCCAAGTCAGTGGCTTAGTGGGATCCTTCGATAGGTACCAGGGGTACCCTAGTCCCATTCCATTGTGCTCTTCGAGTGTCTTGAGTGCATCCACCATTCCTTGCTATTGACGTCCTAGTCCTTTTCCTAGCCTGTAGCCTATGCACAGGAGAAGCTCCCACGACCTTTGCATGTATTCAGGGAAAGGAGAGAGGATTGCGTCTAGGCTTCAAGGAACAAAGATTTGCTTTACATTATTGACTACCTCGACTGCTGAATCTTTCTCTAGAGGAGCAGATGGTAGTGTTGGTGTAGTGGTTGGGACTATAACAAGACGCGCCTCAACTTTGGTTGGCTCGTCTCCCTTGACCTTGATTATTTTCCCTTGATGGGGGAACTTTATGCATTGATGGCGTAGGGAGGTGACGACCCTGATTTCCTTGAACCATTGACGCCCCAAGATGAGCCGATAGGAGATAGGTGCATCAACTATTATCAGCTCAATCTCCGTTGCCATTAGGCCAATGGCAATCTTGACATTGATTCTCCCATGCACCTTTTTTGTATTGTTGCCATATCCTGACACTATTAGGGCTGCTAGGTGCATCTGATCTTCATTAAGTCCAAGCATATTAAAAGTTTCTAGGGAGCATATATTCAAGGTTGCTCTCGTATCAACTAACACACCAAAAAGTTCGAAATTATTTATTTTGATAGTGACACTTAAAGATAAAGTCCTCTTTTTGGGTGAAGCTAGTTCAACATTTGTAAAGAATAAAGTAGGTTCAACAAAGGCTGCAACCGCAACCACGACCAGGGATTCCATAGGCATGTCTTTTGGCACTTGGACTTTCTTCAAGACATCCATTAGGATATGACGATGTCGCAAAGAGGCTTTGATCAGCTCATAGATGGATATCCTTGCCTGGATCTTTCTTAGTTGTTGCAAGATGCCAAATTCTCCCTCTATTCTTCTAGGTAGATCAAATTCTTGTTGCAAGGGAGGTGAAACTCTTTCCGCAATGGCTGAAGGTAGCGCAACTTGATTTGAAATTTGACCTATTCTGGTGATAGGGGCTTGTCGATGAGCTTCATGAGCTTGGGTAGACTTGATTCGTGACATAGGCCTTCTTAATAAGGACTTCCCTTGGTTCTTGATTTTTCCATGGTAGAGTAGTGATGGGCCTTGCTGCATAGGGCTCGCATAAGGTGACTGGACATGTCTTCGTGTGAGGCTCATGCCCGTCTCGTCCTGAAATCCTTGGAAGCTCAGTGTGTTTTCAGGCCAGTAAGGATCATCAATTCATCCTCCTACTAGCCACCCCTTGAGCAATTGTGAGGGTGGTCCTCCATTGGTGGGCTTTGGTGGTGATTGTGCCTAGGTTATCCCCTCATCTACATCGTGATCAGCTCGAATGGTGACTACCCCCCCTGATGTTTGAATTTGAGGCATTGATGTACTAGGGAGGCAATGACCATGATTTTCGCTAGCCAAAATCTCCCTAGAATTAGGGGCTCGACTAGGTCTTGTTCCATGACAACGACCATTGTAGTGGTATTTAAGGGACCAATGGTAATGTTCAATTGAGTTGTACCAACTGCCTCTCTTATGCCTCTATTGTATACTACGTGGGCGAAGTGGTGCTCAGTGATCTGGTCTTCCTCAACGCCTATGTAGTCAATGGTGGATATGGAACAGACACTTCGACTAGCACCAATATCAACAAGTACTCCTGTCAAGGGAAAGTTGTTGACCACTACAGAGATAATCAGAGGAAGAATGCACTCCTCTGGTGGCTGCAGTTCTGTATCTTTGAAGGTGATGTCCACCTACTCAACGTCCCTAACGCCTTCTCTAGTTGGTACGAAGGGGTGTCCATGATCTAAACCATCAGGTAGCTACTGCTCATAGGTGAAAAGGGTGTCAAGATTATCTAGGAAGTTGGCATCACCAGCGAGCTCGTCAGGCTGAGGGTCTCATGTATCATTTGTCTCCTCTTCCCATTCTTCATTAGACGAGACTTCCTGGATTGGCATCTCTGGTTCCTCAAATTCTTCTTCCTCAGCATTAGGTGGAGTGCCTTGTTGCCATTGGAGCGCACTCTTCCGGAGAAATCCACTGCGAATGGTTGACAAAATGGGGTCTCTACAATCACAACTGGGACAGAGTATGGGTAGGCAACTTGCACTGGCCTGGTTTCACTCTGCTCAATTGGTCAAACTAGATAAAGGATCCTAAAGAACTATAACCTTGTTGTCAAGTAAATAGTTTCCACCCTATCGACGAACAGAAAACAACCCTACAAACCAGTAGAAAGCCAAAACGATAGTGGACAGGAGTATTATCATTTTTATTTATTCAGATCGCTATTACAGGCGTTAAAAAACAACTCAAATAATAAAAATTAGAGCCAGTAGGAAAAAATGTGTTGAGGATCATCTATCACTTGCATGATAGACGCCTGAATTCGTCACCTATAGGTCTGGCAACGAGATCAGTTGCCTCTCGTTATGGCGACGAGAGGTCGTCTTCCTCCTCTCACATGCCTGAACTATCTAGGGTTACAACATGTCTTCCTCTCTCTCTCTCTCTCTCTCTCTCTCTCGCCCTCCCCCCTGCATGTATGGATTTAGGGTTCTGATGGAGGGTTTGGTTTCTCCCTCTCCCTCGCCCTCTCTCTCTCTCTCTCTTATGGGTCTAGGGTCTTGGAGGGCTGCATGGACGTGGTGTTGGGTTCTCTCTCTCTCCCTCTCTACTGCATGGGTCCAGGTTTTTGGGGACCGTATGTACGTGACATCGGGTTCATGTGGACTGCAAGCATGGAGGAAGACGAGGGGCATGTAAAAAATGAGGGAGAAGTATCACCACTCACGCTCAAGGGTAGGTGGCCTTGCGTGGACGACGACGACCCGTTGTCGGAAAACATGGTTAACACGATTAGCTAAGATAAAATGGCGAGAAAACCCTCAAACATACACTGATATGCATTGAAAACAAGAAAATATCAAGCATATAAGCAAGTCCCACAAGGATAAGAGATATACCTATGTGGTAGATGAGTTTTGACATCCTCCAACGGCGGCGGTGGCTACTAGACGTGGAGGAGGGCTTGGGCTACGATGGACGTCTCTCTCTTCCTCTCTTTCATGTAGAGGCTAGGGTTTTTGTGGGTGTTTCTCTCCTTTTCTTTGCTAGGGTTTTTCTCTCTCCTTCTTTTTCCTCCTACGTGAATCCTCTCTCCCTTTCTAAAAGCCCCTCTCACATGAATCCTCTCTTCCCAATTTTTCTTTCCTCTTTGTTTCGTTAAGGCTTGGGTTCTCCTCCTTCTTCTAATGTGAGGTAGGCTTATATAGGGCACATGGTTGAATGAGGGACGTCAGATGTAGGGCTCTCGAATGGATGGTGAGGATGAGTTGGGTTTGCATGGGTTGTGTATGGGCCTAGGGTTTAGATTGGGCTTTATTTTTAGTTTATTATTTTTGGGTTTGTGCCTATTTATTTTATTTTTAGGTTTGGTTTAGGTTTGTTTTGGGTTTTGGGTTTTGGTTTATTTATTTCTTGTAGGTTTGATTTATGTTTGGTTTTATTTTAGGTTTATGCTTAGGTTGGTTGTAGTCCATTTTATTTTATTTTATTATCTTAGGTTTACGCTTAGGTTTGAATTTGGGGTTTTAGTTTATTTTACTCTTAGGTTTATGCTTGATTTCCGTTTTAATTTATTTTAAGGTTTAGGTTTAGGTTTTGGTTTTATTTGATTTCAGTTTTAGTTTTATCTTTATGGGGTGAGATGGGTTTACGGTGTTTGGTTTGGGCTTGGGCTACTAGTTTGGGTTTTAGGACTGGTTTTGGCTTATTTTTGGGTTTAAAGGGTCAGGTTGGGTCCACCACAGCTAGAGCATGATCTAGAAGGTCCGTCGCCAAATGACTACAAAATCGGGGTGTCTACAAATGCCCCTCCCTGAGCGAGGTCGAGGTAACCGAGACCGATGCTAAAGGTTGACAAGACACCCCGCCTAAGTCAGTAGGAGGGTGATATTTGCTGTAGGGCTATGAGCCACTTATTCGATAGATGCATCGAAAATCATGACTCGGGGCCCATGCATGATGCTAATGCAAGGAGACAAGGGGATGCATGATGCAATGATGCATGAAACAGGCGACGAGTTAGTAATCCACCAACCCATAAAGGGGAACATGATGAGTTATTTGACTCGCACCAATAGAGGTCCAGACAAGATTATCGGGCTCGCCGCACGACGGGGCGCAATAGATTGATGGACTATCAGCCAGACAGTTTGGGGTATCAGCTCGAAAGGACAGTGGAGGCATGGCAAGATATCAGACTTGCCAACCATGGATATACTGATGACAGATGTCAGCTGGACTGTTCGTGATATTAGCCTGAAGATAGACGGGACATTAGGCAAGACTGTCGGGCTTGCCATTCTAGAGATGGGGTGTGATGAGATGACGAATTCATCGACTGGACAGTTTGGATTGTTAGCCCACAAAAGGACATGATAATTTGTCGAACCTACCGACCTGATATTTTAGGTTATCAGCCTAAAAAGGAGGGGGATGATAAGTTGACTGACCTATTGACCAGATAGTTTAGGTTATCAGCCTAAGTGATAGTTTAGGTTATCAGCCTAAGTGATAGTTTAGGTTATTAGCTTAAGTGATAGTTTAGGTTATCAGTCTGAGTGATAATTTAGGTTATCAGCCTGAGTGATAGTTTAGGTTATCAACCTAAGTAACAGTTTAGGTTATTAGCCTAAGTGATTGTTTAGGTTATCAGCCTTAGTGATAGTTTAGGTTATCGAGCTCAGTGATAGTTTAGGTTATTGGCCTCAGTGATTGTTTAGGTTATCAACTTGAGTGATAGTTATCAACCTCAGTTATTGTTTAGGTTATCAGCCTGAATGATAGTTTAGATTATCAGTCTGAATGATAGTTTAGGTTATCAACCTCAACGATAGTTTAGGTTATCAGCCTCAGCAATAGTTTAGGTTATCAGTCTCAGCAATAGCTTAGGTTATCAGCCTCCACGATAGTTTAAGTTATTAGCCATAGTGATAGTTTAGGTTATCAGCCTAAGTGATAGTTTAGGCTATTAACCTAAGTGATGGGAAAGGGCATGAAGCATACTGGATTTCATCTATTCGAAGTACAGAGCCAAAAGCTAACAGAGGGATTGGTGGATTCAGAAGTTACACCCGAAATTGAGAGAGATGACACCACAGAGTAGCTCACATGCCCCTGGTAACAAAGGATGATACTAGAACAGGGTTGAGGGCAGGTTTGGAGATACCAGGGTAAAAAGAGCTGCCCTTGGGTATCGAAAGGAGCTACCGTGGGAAAATGAAGGAAAGCAAGTGAGAGGGACCAAACTAGTTCATCTGGCCAGGTCGAGCTTGCTAGAGTTGGACCTCATCTATGAGTGCACCCAGGATCATTGCAATTGTGAGGTGTGATCTGATGCTTGTAGGAGCACTAGATACCACTATGCGAAGACTGTGATGTTGGACTTTGAGTGCTTGTTGAGTGCAACTGAGGTTGATGCCTTGCATGTGGCATTCCATTACAATGATGGACTGTTGTGTTGGTCTTGGCCAAAGGGTAGTTGACAACTGTTGAACGTATAGCCTTGATTGCGATACATTTGTTGCTTGAAAGTATCACAACGTGGTCTGCTTTAGCTAAAAAAATGCCAACACGCGAGTTGTAGTGGACTGATGCAGGTTAGACAATAGGGCAGCCGACATGCCCCTTGTTCAAGTTGATGAGCTGAGAGATCCTTACTCAGGGAGTGGCTGATAGGCTCCTAGTCGAAGGACTGTCCTGGTGACATCCGAACAAGAGCAGTTGATATGCCCCTGGTCGAATGTAGGAGGTTCCAACCATAAGGTAGCTAACATACCCTTGGTTGAAGGCTGCATGAATCCTTGCAAAGTCGAATGCCAAAGAGATGACTGACTATGCCTGTGTATGCATACTGATATTTTTTCCTATTCCTTATTTGCCCTTAGTGAGAGGAAAGCTTTTAATGTTTACCATGAAGGAGGGGTTTTCTCTCGACTCACTGGACTCTACCTGAATGTCCTAATTTGTCAGTGGCGCTTTGGAATAAGTGAGGTTGTGGTTAATTGGTGGTGTAAGAGAGCAATGCCTTGTACCGAAACCTCCCTTGAGTCCTACACCTACTCTTTTCTTGATACTCTTTTCTTTAACTCCCTCATAGGCTTGTAGGCTTGCTCTACCCTTTGCTTGGGGGTAATAGGTATCTAGGTGGTGGCTGAGGCTACTTGATTTTCAGGAGAAGGGGTGGCTAGTCCCTTCTAGCTTTGTGGGCTCTCTAGGTACATATTGCAACTCCACTCCAAGATATGTGGTGGGGGTTGAGTTACTCTACTCGCCTCTCTCTTTAAGGCTATCTTCTTTCTACATCTTTTGTCTTCCAATTTCTTTTGATGCCCTTACGCAAATATTTCTTTTGCTCACCCTCTCTCTCTCGCCCTAACATTTTATCTCCCTTTGGAGGTGTAGGTCCTTTAAGGGGCTTGGGTACATTGCATTGTTCCCGATAGATGGTGGCTCCCTCACTTGTCTAGGAAACTCAAGCAGTGTCGATTGAGAAGAACAACCCCTTCCTAGGCAAGCTAGCTTTCCATGGTTTTCATCACCAGGCCATGATTATACTAATGCTAGAGATGTTTATGCTTGTGCGTGTGTTTATTTACTATAATGCAAAGAACAAGTGAAAAAAACAAAACATGGGTGCAAATGTAATGCAGAATGCACGATTGTTGGGACGAGAGTGTAGGTATGCAGAATGCATGGCGATGCGTGCAATGGTGGTGGATGACGACTTTGCAAGGCAAGGATATGGCTCCCAGTCACTTGTAGTATATCTTTAGGTAGCATGCATTGACCGGTTTCGATTGCTCTGTGTGGTCCATGTCCTCTAGGATTGCTGCACCCCCAGAGAAGATTCTCTTGATGACATATGGGCTACGTTAGTTGGGCTTGAACTTTCCACAGGCGTCAGGGAGATGGATTGCTCATAGTACTAAGTCACCTGGTGAAAAGCTTCTAGGCTGGACCTTCTTCTACTAGGATCTCGCCATTCTCCTTTGATAGCATTGCGCATGGTACATGGCCCGCAGTTTGTGCTCATCTATGAGGTTCAGGTGGACATAGCATTCTTCTGCCCATTCTGCTTCCTCGAGCTTAGCTTCTCTAAGAATTCTTAACGATGGGATCTCTACTTCAATGGGGAGAACTGCCTCCATGTCATACACTAGTGAGTATAGTGTTGCTCTTGTGGAGGTTCGGACTGACATTCTATACTCCCACAATGCATAGGGGAGCTTCTCGTGCCAATCTTTGTGAGTCATTGCCATTTTTTCAAGATCTTGGTGAGATTTTTATTTACAGACTTGATTGCACCATTCATCTGTGGCCAGTAAGGGGAAGACCTATGATGCTTGATCTTGAAGCTCTGTAGATAATCCTCTATCCTTTTGGCAATGAAGTTCTTTCCGTTGTCTAAGATGATGGCATGTGGGACCACATACCGTGCTATGATGTTGTTTCTGATGAATCTTTCTATTGCTGCAGCAGTGATGGTCTTGTAAGAGGCTGCTTCTACCCACTTCGTGAAGTAGTCAATCGCTACCAATATGTAACGATGACCATTGGAGGCTGGTGGGTGTATGGCCCTGATGATGTCTATTCCCCAAGTGGAGAAGGGCCATGGTGAGGACATGCTTTATAGCTACTGTGGAGGAGTGTGGATGAAGTTCCCATGGATTTGGTAGTTGTGGCATTTACGCACGAATTGACAATAGTCTGCTTCCATGGTCGACTAGAAGTAGCCATGTAGCATGATCTTCTTTGCTAAAATCACCCCGTTCATGTGTAGACCGCAGGTTCCTGCATGGATCTGAAGCATCAGGGTGTCAACCTCCTTCTTATCTACACATCACAAGAGCATCTGGTTGTAGGAGCTTCTGTATAGGTGTCCAGCTCCTAGAACATATTTTGACGCCAACCGTGCCATGGTTTTCTTATCTGTAGTTGAGGCATTGGGTGGGACATTGCCCAATTCCAGATAGACCTTGATATCATGATACCATAGAGACTCCTCTATTGCATCTGCCTCCTCTATGCTCATGCAATAGGCTGGTTGTTCCATGCAGGTGACTGATATTTCGACTTTGTCGTCCCCTAGGATCGAGAACCAAGATGCTAAGGTGGCTAATGCGTCTGCATAGGCATTCCTCTCCCTGTTCATGAAAGAGAACCGGATGTCCTTGAATTCTTTGACGAGCTTTAGCAGGAACTCATTGTACGGCATAAGCTTTGTGTCCTTGGTCTTCCAATCACGATTGATCTGTGAGATGACCAACATTGCATCGCCATGTACTTGTAACTTTTGTGTGCCATGCTTAAGTGCTAGTTGTAACCCCAAGATGCATGCTTCATATTCTGCCTCATTGTTAGTGCATTCAAAGGTCAACGTCTTGGCGAATGGAGTCAGCTATCCCTATGATGTTTATAGCACCACATCGATCCCTATGCCTTTCTTGTTGATGGCTCCATCAAAGTATAAGTGCCACTGTGACTTATTTTTAGGACTATCAAGCTCTTCGTCCTCCATTGTGAATTGGATATCTTCATCGGGCAACTGTCTCTACAATGGCTGGTATTCAGGTAGTGGTAAGTCAGCTAGATGATCTGCCATGGCTTGCCCTTTTACTGACTTCTACGTGATGATGGTGATGTCATATTGGGATAACAAGACTTGCCACTTAACACATCTACCCACTAGTGTTGGCTTCTAGAACAAATATTTCATAGGATCATGCCGGCACAATAGCAGTATTGGGTAAGCCACCATATAGTGCCTGAGTTGCTGGGTGGCCCACACCAGGGATAAGCAAACCTTCTCTATAGTGTTGTACTTGACCTCGCAGTCATTGAATTTCTTGCTCAGATAGTAGATTGCCCTTTCCCTGCACCTTGACTCATCATGTTGCCCTAGAATTACACCCTTGGAGTGCTGCGTAGTTGAGAGATGTAAGAGCAAAGGCTGTCTAGGCGTTGGGGGAACTAAGATTAGAGGTTTTGTTAAAAGTTGCTTGATCTTGTCAAAAGCAACTTGGCATTCGTTGTTCCACTGCGTCTGTGCATTTTTCCTCAGGAGCATGAAGTTCGACTCACAGATTGGGGTAAGTTGTGCTATGAACCTACTGATATACTGTAATCACCCCAATAATCCTTAAACCTCCTTTTCGGTAGTAGGGAGTGGCATGTCGATAATGGCTCTAGCTTTGTGTGGATCCACCTCTACTCCTCTCTGAATGATGTTGTAACCAAGGAGCTTTCCAGATGATACCCAAATGCACATTTGTTAGGGTTGAAACAGAGCTTATACTTCCTCAAACAATCAAACAACTTTCACAAGTAGGAGAGATGATCTTCGGGCTCTTTGGACTTGGCGATCATGTCATCCATGTACACCTCAATTTCTTGGTGCGTGAGATCATGGAATAGTGCTATCATGACTCTTTGATAAATTGCACCTGTGTTCTTGAGTCCAAACGGTATTACCTTGTAGCAGAAGACTCCCCAGGAGGTGATGAAAGAGGTTTTCTTCATATCCTCTTCTACCATTCTGATCTGATTGTATCCTGAGAATCCATCAATGAATGATAACATTTTATGCCCTGCTATGTTGTCGACTAAGGCATCGATGTGAGGAAGTGGGAAGTCGTCCGTGGGGCTCGCCTTATTGAGGTCTTGATAGTCTATGCACATGTGGACCTTCCCATCTTTCTTTGGTACTGGGACAACATTGGCTAGCCACTCTGGGTACTAACGACCTTGAGGAAGCTCACTGTATACTGGTTCACAATTTCCTCTTTAAGTTTCAGGAGCCATTGAGGTCACCATCTTCTAAGTTTCTGCTTGACCAGCTTGACATCAGGCTTCAATGGTAGCATGTGCACCACTACCTCAACATCCAAACCTACCATATTGACGTAACTCCAGGCAAAGATGTCGGCGTACTCTTTTAGAAATGCTATGAATTCCGCTCTGGTTTGTGGTGAAAGTTGGGTGCTAATGTGTACCTCAACATTTTGGCTATGCCAATGTTGACTGTCACGGTTTCCTCTTCCACGTGTAGATTTGGGCCTTCCGAATCATTATCATAGAATTGGGGTTCCAGCGTGGCATAGCAGTCTTCTCCAAATTATTATCATAGGATGATCCAAATTAGTGTATTTGAATTGAAGTGATTAAATGTGTGATTTTTGGGCATGAGTCCCAATTTATGATTTTAAAATATGATTTTAAATGAATTGAGTTGAGACCCCAGTAGAGGGTCATGTGTTGGTTGGAATAAACTCCTGCAACAAAAGGAATGAAATGAAAATGATTTTGGAAAGGAAAACTCAACGAGTTTTGAAAATAAAACACAAGTAATGTGTTATGGAACCACGGGGGTTGGTGTTGACAATGTGGTAGGAGTATGAGACTCCAATGAAACTAATTGTCAGATACGACTGTGGTTGTCGAGCTTGAGACAGTGTAGGCTGAGCCTTGGTATATGGGCCTGGGTGTTCGAGTCACCAAGCTCGTGACGATGTAGGCTGGGCCTAGGAATATGAGACCTATGTGTCCAGGTCACTGACGGTGTAGGCTGAGCTTGCGTTATTGAACCTAGTTGTTCAGGTCACCGATGGGACGTCAGATAAAGACATATCCCCGTGCATTTATAAAAAAATATTAAGGCCAGTGGGCCAAGTTAGTGTCCTCCCGCATAGGGAACTTCACCGCGACAGTGTAGGGAGGTAGGGGAAATGGTGTCCTCACCTACTAATAGTGTGCCTGGTTACCCTTGATTAAGGTAATATCACTAAGTAATGTGGAAATGAAAAGAAAATGTATGTGATTTCGTGAAAATGAAAAGGAATGGTTAGGCTAGGATTGGACTTGTGAATGGTCATAAAATCCTAGAAATGAATATGAATTGTGTTTTAACCAGTGACCAGCCAATATTTGTGATTTTGGTTTCGAGCCCGAGAGGCATTGTGTTTTAGGTTGGATCTGGTCGAAAAATTTGGATTTGTCAGAATATGAGAAAGGTTTTGAAAAAGTACAAAAGAGAAAGAAAAATGGGTTTTGGAAAAAGAATGTGGTTTTAGAAACGAAATTCCAAATGTTTTAAAAAGGAAATGAAAAGTGAGTTTTGGGAAAAACAGGGTTGATTTTTTAAAAGAAAATCAAGTTTTATAAATTAAAAATTATATTTTTAGTGCCTTCGTCGAGTTTTTGTTGTTGTGTGTTTGGGGCACGTACTGAGTGACTTAGATGTCACTCACACGTGCTTTGTTTGGTTTTTAGGTGCAGATCATGTGCAGTCGAGTTCCGGTGCCGGAGTAGGAGCTTCTAGCCGCACATCGTTTCCTGGAGGTGAGCTTCAATTACAGTTATTTAATTTTACTGTAATTAGTGTAATTTTACGTATGATACTGTAATCTTAGTAGTGTGCCTGGGATTGGGCCGTTACACTAGTCCAGCGGCCCAAATCTGTCTTGGACAGATCAGACGTCAAACAAGTCCAATTGAGCTATCAAGTTTCAAAGAAAACGTCGATTTTAATGGATTCAGATATTTATTTAATGACTTGATTAACTTGTGTTTGCTCAATCATGTAGGTTCCTGTGGCAAGGGTGAAGCAAATTTTAGGAATTCTAGGGGACACTTAGTAGGATTTGGGCTCTTTGGTACCACTCTTTAAACTTTGTTAGGGTCCACCAAGAGGGCCTAGACTACGGGTTTGTCTCTCTAAAGAGGGCCCTGCAACCCAGGATTCTGTCCTTATGGGTTGGTCCTACCAAACTACAAAGTAATAAATAAACACAAAATAGCAAGATATCAAGTATCTACTAGGGTTTGTTGCAAACTTAGGGAGAAAGGTGAAGTCTAAAATAAGCCCATAGGACACTTTAGGTCCCGGACCTAATAATCACAACTGAGACATAGTATGGGTAGCTGACTTGCACTGGCCCAGGTTTGCTCTACTCAGTTGGTCAAATTAGATGGAGGATCCTAAATAACTATAACCTTGCTGTCAAGCAAATAGTTTTCACCCTATTAGTGGACAGAAAACAACTCTAGAAACCAGTAAAAAGGCAAAACGACAGTGGATAGGAGTATTATCATTTTTATTTATTCAGATCACTACTACAGGCGATAAAAAAACAACACAAACAATAAAAATCAAAGCATGTAGGAAAAAATGTGCTGAGGATCATTTGTCGCTTGCCTAATAGGTGCTTGAACTTGTTGCCTATAGGTCTAACGATGTGATCAGTCGCCTCTCGTTATGGCAACGAGTGGTCGTCTTCCACCTCTCGCATGCCTAGACTGTCTAGGGTTACAAACCTATCTTCTTCTCTCTCTCTCTCTCCTACATGTATGGATTTAGGGTTCTGGTGGAGGGTTTGGTTTCTCTCTCTCCCTCCCTCTCTCTCTCTCTCTCTCTCCCTCTCTTTCTCTCTCTCTTATGGGTCTATGGTCTTGGAGGGTGGCATGGACTTGGTGTTGGGTTCTCTCTCTCTCTCCCTCTCTACTGCATGGGTCTAGGTTTTGGGGAACTGTATGGATGTGACGTCGGGTTCGTGTGGAATGTGAGCATGGAGGAAGACGAGGGGCATGCAAAAAAAAAGGGAGAAGGATCACTTCTCACAATCAAGGGCCAATGGCCTCGCATGGACAGCAACCCATCGTTGGAAAACATGGATAACACGATGAATTAAGATAAAATGGCGAGAAAACCCTCAAACATACACTAATATGCATTGAAAAACAAGAAAATATCAAGCATATAAGCAAGTCCCACGAGGATAAGAGATATACCTATGTGGTAGACAAGTTTTGATGTCCTCTGACGACGGTGGAGGCTATGGGACGTGGATGAGGGCTTGGGTTGCGATGGACATCTCTCTCTTCCTCTCTTTCACGTGGAGGCTAGGGTTTTTGTGGGTGTTTCTCTCATTTTCTTTGCTAGGGTTTTTCTCTCTCTCTCCTTTTTTCTCCTACATGAATCCTCTCTCCCTTTCTAAAATCCCCTCTCATGTGAATCCTCTCTTTGCACTTTTCTGTAACACCCACAAAATTCATTTTGTAATTATTTACATTTTAATGAATTTATTCCTAGATGGGTGTTACTGTTTCAAGGCTCATTGGGTGGATTTGTGCTTTGGGCTTGGGCCTCATGGGCATGCTTTTGTTTGCGTGTCCCTGTGCATTGTGGCACTGTGCTTGTGTGGATCCGTATGGGGCCCACGTTGTGGGTCGGCTGGTGGTTGAGTGTTTGGTGTGGGGAGTTGTTGGCTCATGCTTAGAGCTGGTTGTTGGGCTATATGCGGCGAGGTTGGAGGGTGGTTGGAGAGTGTCTTGTGTGTGCGTGCCGGAGGTTGGTGGGTAGGTGCATGGCGATCACCTCCCCCTCGTATATAACGCGTGCATGGGGCGAGTCCTCTCCAACGTAGTGGAGCCCCAACCTTCTTCCCTCCCTTCCTTTCCTCCTCTCTTTTCCCCCCTCCCACTCCTTCTCCATCATCTTCTTCACTCCTTTTGGTCTTGGGTGGGTGCAGGTGACAAAGAGAGCCTGAGGGTGGGAGACTGGAGGCAGTGGATTGCGGTAGCTCGTGGTGGTGTGGGAGGCCCCGGAGCGACGTCCCAGAGGTCGTGGGGTGGTAGTGGACGTGTGGGGCCGTCGGAGTTTGCTGGAGTCGGTCAAGGGTCGCCGGAGCTCATTTCAGGTACGTATCCCCAATTTAATGTGTAGAAATCATGAAAATGGTAGAAATGCGTATGACACATGTAATCTAGGCTAAATTTAATGTTTTAGAATTTTTGGGAATTTATTGTGGTTTTTATGGGTATTTATGTCGATGGTTGACATTTGGATCATTTTGACCCTTATGCCTTTACGAATTTGTATCTTGATGCATGGTGAATAGATTTCAGTTTGGTTTGTTGGGTTATGGAGTAGACTTGAGGGTCTACCACATATGTTTTATTCGAGATTTTTAGTGATTGTTTGGAGGGTCCGATTGGAGCCAGCTCCGCTACCTCCAACAAAACTCCGTCGGCCCACAGAGGAAACACCGGACCTCGCCTTCTGCTTCTTCTAAGGGCTACCCAAATTACCGGCGCTTGGAGGAGCAGAGAAAGAGAACCAGAAGTTAAAAGAAAACTTACCCTTCCCCTTGGGATGACTCTCCAGAAACTTCTGGTGCTCCGCCTTAAAGCGGTAAGCCATCCAAACCATGTCCTCCACAGTGTGGCACCTACAGCCCATCACCTTCACCCGTAGCCCAGGGTTCAAGCCGTCCAGAAACCTCTACGCTCACCCCTCCTCAGAATCATAGGCAGGAGCAAAGCGTTCCAGCCGGGAGAACTCAGTCTCATACTTGAGCACCGACATCGTGCCCTACTCCAGGCTCTGGAAATCTCGACGAAGCAGTTCCTTCACATGAGCGGGGAAATACTTGTCATAGAAGGCCGCCTTGAAATCCTTCCACTGTGACTGAGTTTAGGAACTTCAGCCACCTCACAGACCTCCACCACCTATCTGCCTCACCATCCAGTATGTAGGTCACCAGCCGCACCCAATGCTCCTCTGGGCACGCCATGCTCTACAGCATATTCACCACCTTCTCCAACCAGGCCTCACTCTCCTCAGCACTGACCTTGCCCTTGAACGACGGTGGATGAAGCTTCGTGAACTGGTTCAGCGACGGGTTACCCGACGACTCACTGGCACTACTCTTGCTGAACGCGTGAGAGATCCCATGTGCCAAACTCCTCAGTTCCACACGAACTGCCTTCCATCCACCTATGTCCTCTCGAGACTCGGTCTCCTCGACAGGGGCCTTGCCCTTACGACCACGAGGAGGCATCCTACTAGAGAAAGGTAAAGTACCTGCACCATAAAGAAAGCAACAACCAGAAAACCATTGCAAAAATCAGGTGTAGACTCAACAATGCATGCAAAACCTATGAAGTCTCTAGACCGAACACCCTAAGTGTAGTGCAACCTAGTGAACCTAGAGCTCTGATACCAGAAACGTTCACGCCCCAAATTTTCCACAATAATTTAAACAAATTAAATTATGGGAAAACTAAAGCCAAACAGTAAATATTTAACTACCAGGAACCTGTGTGTGCGGCTAGGAGACTCCAGACTATATGCACTACGCTACACGTCTACATGCCTGCACCTGCAAACCAAAAATATGAGGAAAAACGTATGAGTGACACAAGTCACCCAATACACACCTCACGAAAACTGCTGAAAGACAAAAGTATAATCAATTATCCTTTTAAATTCATTTCGCAAACCATTTTCTCAAAACCTCATAAACCAAGCCCACACGGGCCAAAACCTCAACCAGGACTCTACTAGCCCAAAGCCACAAGCAAAGGCCCTCAATAGCCAAAACCACACATAGTGAGTCAGGAAGTCCTGCGCTAGGCAACCAAACTCTGGCCACACGTAGTCCACCGAGGAGCGACCACGGCATTCTACACTGCCAAGGTGTGCCACCTTGTGTAGGAGCCAACCACCGTTCCGCAATTCTCCCACCTGGAGAACCCTCACAAAGCCAACCCCTCCTTGGGAAGGCTGTCCTATCTCTCAGGACGCTAGTAGCTACGGGGCACATGTCCCACCCACACTGGCCACGACAAGGTACACCTCCTCACGGCGTCCTCCACACACGGTGCTCAGGAGGGAGTATCATACCTCCACACTAGACAACACCCGAGCCTCAGTGCTCACAGCGATAGCAGGAGTATCATACCTCCCCGTCGTGCCACAAGACACCTCAATCCGTGGACCACAACCCCAGCCTCAAGACAACAGTCAAGGAGTCTCATACCTCTAGGACCCGACGCCCCTCAACCTTAGGTATCTCGGCCCCTAACCTCAACCAAGGAGTCGCACCCGACCACCTGAGAATGTCGTGACATTTCCTGGTCCCGACGACACAGTCCCACACTATCTCGACCCACACACAGAAAACTAGGAAAACATTTTCCAAAACAGGCCAACTATTTCCTTGAAATCCTTTTTCCAAACCATTTTCATATCCTTTGAAAATTCTTCCAAAACCTCAACGAAACGGCGCATCAGGTGTCCCAGGGAACCACCGCTGACGGCCCACAATCCCATCTCATAGGGACAAAACATGGCAATCCAGAAAGCCCTCAGAAAATGCATTTTTTATAAACTCATTTGGGCCCAAATTCGGCATGCCGAAAATAGGTTCGATATGCCAAAAATCCCTGGTTCGGTAGGCCGATCTGGATCGGTCAATCGAATCAGGTCAACGATCAACAATCAGGCCAAATTCGGTATACCGAAACTGGTTCGGTCTACTGAAATCTCCTGATTCGGGCGATCGTCCAAAATTGGACCACTGAATTTCGACCAGAGGACCTAATCTGATAGAAAAATGATATGTTGAACAGAATTGGTATACCAAAATCCACTGATTCGGTATGCCATTTCCATTTCGGTATGCCGAATTCTGCGAAACCAGAAAATGGCCCAAACCCTATTGTCTGAGATCACCCCAACTGGGACCTCCGATCGGACCCATTAAACAAGCACCAATAATCTTGAATAAAACATAAGATGTAGACCCTCGAGTCTACTCCAAATGCCAACAAACAAAACTAAAATCCATTCCCCATGCATCAAGATGTAAAAGGCAGAAGGGTCAAAAGGACCCAAAACGCACCAACCATTATAAATGCCAATAAATTCGCCATAAATACACAATAAATTCTAGGAAAGTAAATTTATCTAGATTCCATGCAATCCTAGCATTTTCTACCAATTCCATGCTCTCTAATACATGAGGTGGAGATGCGTACCGGAAATCGAGCTCTGGCGATCCTCAGCCGACTCCGGTGAACTCCGGCTACCACGGCCTCACCACGACCCCAAGGACGCTCCACCCAAGCTCCACGCACCACTCAAGCCACCGCAGCCCTTCCACTTCTCTCCCTCAATCTCTCTCTCTCTCACTCGGCGTGTGACGCAGGGGAAGGAAACAAGGGAGACGAGTGGGAGGAGAAGGGGAAAGGAGAAGGAAGAGTGGGGAGGAAGAGAAAGAAGGGTGGGGAAGGGAGAAGTGCGTGCCAGGGAGGAGGAGGAAAGAAGAAGAAGATGGCGATGAGCGGCAAAGGAGTGCGGTGCAGCTTATAAAGCCTGCGCCCGCAGTAGCCGGGAACGTGCTCACCTGCACATCTCAGCCACCGGCACACCACACGAGCAACCAACCACTCCACCCAACCACCAGCCACAACCAACGGCCCACGAACGTGGGCCCCATGCGGACCCACACCCGGGTCCCACATGCACAGTGCCAAACCACGCATAAGGACATGCAAAAAGAAGTCGGCCCACGAGGCCCAAGCCCAAAAGCACAGAACCACACAATGGGCCTCGGAACAGTAACACCTGTCCAGGAATAAAATTCATAAAATGTAAATAATTACAAAATGAATTTTACGGGTGTTACATGCCTATATTGAGGCGGATTACGAGCCATCAGTGGTGGTCATATGTGGACACCTGGTGCACCGGTTTTGTGGATTTTGGAAAGATATAAAATGATTTTGGAAATGGATTTTAAAAGAGATATAGCCTGGTTTGGAAAAGAGTTTTCCGTGTTTTCTTTGTGTGGCCCAAGATACAGTGGCCCGTACTGCATTGACCAAGGGATGTGACAACATTCCCGGATGGTCAGGTGCATCACCCAGGTTAAGGCTAGGGGCCAAGAGACCGTAGGCAAGCGTTCGTTGAGTTTTGGAGGTATGAAACTCCTTAACTGTCATTTGCGAGGCCAAGGTTGAGGTCCGCAGGTTTGAGGTGTCGACTGGACTTGAAGGTATTATACTCTAGTTGTTTTTGGGCACTGAGACTCAGGGTACCACAGGTGGCAAAGAGACACTCCCACAACCTAGGTACCATATGGAGGATGCTAATAGGGCGTACCTTGTGGTGACCAGAGTGGGTAGTGCACATGCCCTACGGTTAGTAGCGTCCTTAGTGATAGGACAGCCTTCCTAGGTGGGGTTGGCATTGTGAGGGTTCTCTAGGTGGGAGGACTATGGGACGGATTTACTCCTACATAGGGTGGCACATTCATGGTAGTGTAGTGCACCTCAATGGCTACTTGTAGCCAGAGTTGATTGCCTAACGTCAAGCATCACGACTCAGTGTGTTTGTGGTTTTAGCCAGTATGGCCTATGTTTGAGGTTTTTGGCCGATATGGCTCATGCTTTGGTGTTTTTGGCTAGTTGGGTCTGGTTTTGATATACAGATGATTTTCTTGTGAGCTTGTGACTTTAGAAGAAAAAAGTAAAATGTTTTAAATTGAGATTTGCTTCGGCCGATAAGGGCTAATTCTTGACGCTTGGTGGATTTAGTGAAAATGTTTTCAAAAGGATTTAAAAGAGAAAAGCATGGTTTTGTTTTTCAGGTTTTTCGTGGGGTGTGTGCTGGGTAACTTTTTGATCACTCATGCGTGGTTCTTTGTGGCTTTTAGGTTGCAGGTGGTGACAGGCAACTTTAGATGAGTCTAGTGCACATAGTCAGAGTCTCGTAGCTGTACATCAGGTTTCTGGTAGTTTAAATGCTTTTGATTAGCCTTTAATTTCCTGTAATTTAGTTTTAAATTATATTGAAATTATTTAGGTTAATGTTTTTGTGTTGGTAGTGGTGTGGGTCGTTACAGTCCACTGTTGGCTTGGTGGTTCCACAATTCATATTGCCAATATCTCTTCATTTGGGAAATCTGTTTGGACAGGTTGGTAGTCTTCTGTGGGTAGCTCTACCAAATAATCTACTATGGCTTGCCACTTGACTACTTTCTTAGGTACATACTGGTGGTTAAATTCTATGAGGAGGATCTGCCATCTTGCCAGCCTTCCAAAGAGAGCTGGTTTCTCGAATATGTACTTGATTGGATTTATTTTCATGATGTAACTGACTTTGTGAGCCAAGAAGTAGTGCCTTAGTTTTTGAGATGCCCATACCAGTGCTAAGCAATGTTTTTCAATAGCAGTGTATTTCTCCTCACATCCCAGGAATTTTCTACTCAGGTAGTAGATGGCCTTCTCTTTCTTTCTACTTTCATCATTTTGGGTGAGCACCACCCCGATGGACGATCAAGTAACTACTACATATAACAATAAAGGTTACCATGGTATGGGTGCTAACAAAATGAAAGGATTCATAAGGTAAGCCTTGAACTCATCAAAAGACTTTTAGCAATTTTTATTCCAGACAAAATCCTTTCCCCCTTTTAACAACTCGTAAAAGGACTTGCATCTGTAGGCGTGTTGTGAAATGAATCTCCAAATGAATTGTAAGCAACCAATGAGTCCTCTAAGCTCCTTGATGTTTCGTGGGGGAGGCATATGTGTGATTGCCTTGGCTTATTGTGGATCTACCTTGATTCCTCTTTTACTGATGATAAAGCTCAATAGTTCACCGACTGTAACTCCGAATATGCATTTCTTTGGATTCATCTTCAATTAGTACTAGCTTGCTCTAGTTAGTACTTTTCTTAGTGCCTCGAAATGCCCTTCCCTTGTCTTCGACTTGACGAAGATGCCGTTAACATACACTTCCACGCAATTGTGCATCATGTCATGAAATATGGCCATCATTGCCCTTTGATATGTGGCACCAGCATTCTTGAGTCCAAATGACATGACCATGTAGCAGTATGTCCCCTATGGCGTAATGAATGATGTATTTTCCTAATCTTCTTCTGCTAGCTTAATCTAGTTGTAGCCGAAGAAGCCATACATGAATGATAGCATCTCGTATCCTGTAGTATTGTCGACTTGTAGGTCAATATGTGGTAAAGGGAAGTCGTCTTTTGGACAGACATCATTGAGATTGTGATAATCGATGTAGACTCTAACTCTCTCATCATTCTTAGCCATTGGCACAATGTTGGAGACCCACTTAGGGTACACCACCACTGTGATGAATTTTGCTTTGTGGAGTTTATTGATCTCCTCTTTGACTTTGAGTGCCAGCTCTAGTCTCTGTCACCTCAATTTTTGTTTGATAGGTTTGGCGTCGGGGTTTAGTGGAAGCTGGTATTCCACTAGGGTTGTTTATAGATCGGGCATATCTTCGTACTTGAAGGCTAGTACATCTACAAACTCCTTCGGGACTTTTACCATTTCAGCTCACTCTTCTAGATTTAAGTTGGCACTTACAAGCACTAGCTTTGGCTTTGATTTCCTCCTCAGTAGCTTTGGTCTGCTCCTCATATTTATCCATTACATGTTGAAGCAGGTCTAAGTCAATCTCCTCATCCTCATCACTGTCATAGTCTGATAATTCATATGCTTGTATACCTGCACATCTCCTAAACTTGTCAAATTCTTCTATCAGGAAAACCATGTTAACGATAGCTAACTCCTGAGGCATTGCTTCCATACAATGACATACACAAATAGTTTTTGAAGTGATGGTTGAAGACGACCGTCAGCTGTTACTACTGACATGGTGATCTTGCTTTCCCTTATGTAAAATGAAAACTAGATTATTCCTAGGAGAAGAAAACAATGCAAAATTAAAAAGTTTTTTTTATTTACAGAATCTAGAGGGATGCCCTTAGAGTTACCTCCAGCAGTAGAGGTTTGAGCCTTTCTAGGCGAACTCATCATTTCTGATGTTCCTACCATATTTGAAGGACTCATAATTCGCTCCCTGATCTAGATCACTTTCAGGCACGTGGGATTGTAGATGGTTGGAGATGTTCGCGCTAAGGAGGCAAACCTTGTCAACCAATCAATGTGACCTTCTTAGATTTTGTTCGGTGAGTTGGCTCAACATAAGAGATGGTTCCAAAGTTGAAGGCAAAGAGAGCTCAAAAACGTTGGTGGTAGAGGAGGAGTGCAGTGGATCGTCTGGAGGTGTGCGAGCTGGTGACGAACCCTTGGTTGTTGGGGACAATGCCGGCGGCTTAGTTGTCGGAGAAAATGCTGGTGGTTCAGCTATTGATGTCGTTGGCTTAGTTGTTGGATGGGATTCCATCGGCTCAATTGTTGGATGGGATTCCATTGGCTCAATTGTTGGAGAGAATGCTGGTGGCTCAATTGTTGGTGAAGACACTGATGGATCTTTAACTAAAAGTTGGCCTTCTGACAGCCCTCTTTGTAGGTCGAGGGTTTCAAATAGTTGGGAAATGCCCTCGCCCTCCGTATTCCCTATGCTTGGATTGGCATCCTTTGTATGTTTGAACGAGGCAACATATTCTCGCGAGATGGTGTTTGGGTTCATGATGCCTCTACTGGTGAAGTGATTCCATAGGTTCCACTACAAAGGTTGCTCATCTGGAAGTTGGTTGAACCCCAATCCCACTTGACCTTCCCCATCATATGCTTTCACCGACTCCCTCATCTCTTTGCCTTCTAATCCTAGCCCTTGGCCCTCCTTGTAGCCAATTTTCTTCATGATCTCCCATCCCACATTCATAGGGTTCATTTTGACTTTGGGAGATGAGTTTACTTTGTAGACTAATTTGGGCTTAGCCCACCGTTCCCTGAGCTCAACCATAAAGACTATGCTTTTTCCTTTCTTTTCTTTGGTTGGCCTTTCTCGCACACTGACCTTGTGCGGTAGGTAGATTAAATTTGCTTCGACTTCTGTGGTCGACATGTCCCCTTCTATTTTTATGATTTTCCCAATGTGGGGGAACTTTAAACACTAGTGGCGGGGGGATGAAACTGCTTTTAGACTATCAAGCCACTATCTTCCCAAGATGATTTGGTATGACACATTCATGTCTATGACAACTAGCTATGTTAAGACTTAAGCTAGTCCTATCACAATTCTTGTGGTCCATTTGCCGTGTGCTTTTCACTTGCTATCATCATATCCAACAATTGTCATGTCCATGGGAGTTAGCAGGGCCTCATTTATACCCAAAGTTTTTATTATAGACAAGGAACAAATGTTCATTGATGCTCTTGTATCTACTAATACACTAGATATTAAGTGATTATTTACAGATATAGCTACATTTAAAGGTGCCATCCTCCTTTTTGATGGCGCAAGCCCATCATCAGAGAAGGTAATGATAGGCTTCACAAAAGAGGCTGTAGCTATCACTTGAAGTTCTTCCGCTAGTATGTCTGGAGCAACTTGTGTTTTTTCAAGCACTTCTTGTAAAGCTCTCTGGTGCAAGCTTGAACTATTGATGAGATCACAAATAGAAATTCTGGTTTGTGTTTTCTTTAACTTCTCCAAGATGTCGTATTACACTAGCTCTAATCTCTCTTGTGGCTTTGATGGCCCTGCTTGTTCTACCAGCAGCACTATTCGATTCGACATTCTTCTTCTCCAAGTGATGAGTCTTCCTGCTGCTTCAATCTTGACTTTGTTTTTCTGAAATCTTCCTCTAGACCAGGTCATGTGGCATGATGAAGGTTGGCTTCTATGGTGCAAGCCTTCTAAGCGCTAGTGGATTGATGGTCTCTATCAGCGATGTCGTTGGTGCTCAAAAGATGACAGTGGAGGAATAATAGTAGTTTGTGGTGTCATCGTACCTTGGGAGTTTGAGGTCTTGAAAATCGCTGGCTTGCATGGTAATTTGGTACTCCTGAAGATTGTCAAGACCAGTGGTGACGCAGCTCTAGGGCCCCATAATGACAAGAGGGCTTCTCTTGATGGCTTCTTCCAGAGTTGGGGTAGTGCCTCTTCTTTTCCTTTATCATGAAAGGTGGCTACTTGGGGTAGTGGCTTTAGTGGGGCGGGCCTCTAGAGTACTCCCAAGTGATGAGTAGGGATGCTGACTACTGCTCCTTTATATTTGAATTTCAATAGTTGGTGCACATAGGCGCTACTACCCCTACTTTTGCCAAACATGATCTCCCCAGGATGAGTGGCACCAGAGCATCTCTTTCTTACACAATCATAGTGGTGCTGCTTGTTAGCGGACCAACTGTAATTTCCATCTAGAACGTGCCTAAAGCCACCCTTTGACTCTGATCAAAGTTGATGCACATGAACGAAGTTTTGTCTATCTTGTTTTCGTTGATCCCTAGTTACCAGAGTGTGGGTAATGAAGTGAGGCTTCGACTTGCTCCAGTATCGATCAATACTCCTTGCACTATATAATCATTAATTCTGACTGAGATGATTAGAGGCCTCTCTTGCTTAGATAGTAGCAAGAGTTCAAATTCTCGGAAGACAATATTTTCCTACTCAAATTGGTTAGTGGCTCTTTGGACCAAGGCCAGGGGCTTTCCATTTTGAAACCATCTTGAGGCTCATCCATGACAATGAAGTTAAATTGGTCAAGGAGCTCAAGATCTTCAATCATTCTCTCCTCATTTTCTTCCACGACTTCCTCCTCGTCTTCTGCAACTTCTTCTTCATTCTTTGCTTCACTATCCCAACTATCATCGGATATCGTTTTCCAATCCTCTTCATGTTGCTGGGGGTTCTCTATTGCTGCTTGGAGATCATAGGCCTTAGAGATTTCAGCATCCCTAAATGCCATGACTTTGTGGTTGGTGAGGGGTAGTTGTGGATCAACTGTTGCTGCCCCTCTCGATGTCTTTGCTTGGATCTGTCCACCCGAACATCCCATTCGAACACATCTACTTCCACCATGTTATGGACTACATCTATAAAGTTCTAACAGTCATCGATGTTGTGACCATGTATTTTATGAAAAGGGCAGAATTTAGTCTGGTCATAATTTGGAGCATTTGGCTTGGTGGGAGGGAGGTCGATTGCTTTAGCTTCCATCAGCTCTATAAACATGTTTGCCAGTGAGACTGGAAGTGGTGGATAATGGCTTCTCTTGGATCCTTTGGCCTATGCTGACTGGGGAGGGAGTACATTGTGGTAGTTGCCTCTGTCCCTATTATTATTGGTGTTCCTTGGAGGGTTGTTGTTAGGACTGCCCCTATTCCACTGTTGTTAGGGTTGGCCCCATTGTGGTTGAGGTTGACTCCAACACTGCTATTGGGGATGATTCCACTGTTGTTTCTGAGGATGGCCCCATTGCTATTGTTGAGGAGGTCCTCATCAATGTTGAGGGTGTCCTCATTATGGTTGTACGTTGTTTCAGTGAGGCTCTGGGCAATGTTCTTGAATAGCCATTGTTCTTTGCTCTTGTAGCTTTAGCGTGATGTTGATTCTGCTTATTGAACTAATTTTACCTCCTACCACTTGTGCTTTTATTGCTTTCTTTGGCTCATTAATGAATTCATGCAAGTTTTCTTTGATAGAAGTGGCCACCTCATAAAGGGCTACTACAATAGGGTAGTATGCATTCACTAGCCTCTTCTTTATAAGTCTGATTGTGTTGGCGATGAGGGTTTGAATGACCTATCTTTCTAGGATAGTTTGACCGGACCTTCCTGCCATCTCTCGCCATCTATTGGTGAAGGTTACCCAACTTTTGCCCTGTCTCATGACTTCTTTACTCAAGTCATGGAAAGTGGGCTTTGGGGCAATCTTATGTTGGTATTTTGTGAGGAAGCACTCTCTTATCTTATCAAAGATAGTGAGGTCTTCCTTGGAGAGGGTAAGAAACCAGTCCATGGGTTCGCCCTCTAAAGAATAAAAGAAAAGATGTATAATTAGCCCCAAGTCATAAAAGTAAGGGACAGACTCCATCTGGAACCTGATAATATGGCTATGTGGGTTGATGATTCCGTCGAACTTTGGAGTCTCAAGGTACTTGAAGCCTAGAGGAAGTCTGAAGGAGGGAATCGACTCGTATCAAAATTTGTTGAAGCATGTGTGTGCACCCCTAATGGATTGAGCATGTTCCTCATTTCTTCTAGATTGTTCATCTCAACTGATGTGATTGGGATGTTTGAGTTGGATGTTTGTTGTTGGTGGAATGGCTACTGATAGCCACTGGAGATCTACTGGGGTGCGACCAGCTTATGTTGTAAGGGAGGTGTCTAGTGAGAGTGGTATATTGGCAACGGTTGGCTACCAACTGCTTGGTGCTCGAAGAGCAGATTAACATGCTCCTAATACTCTCCATGTTGGAATTGGAATTGCTCACGAAACAAGGGATTGGACCTTATTCTGAATTCTCCGTTGAGCATATTACCTTGCCTTTGATGACTTGTGTCTAGTGGTGGGTTTCCATGCTATCCCTGGTGTACATCTTTAGGGATATGGTCTGCAACGAGCCTTCGTTGTCCTTCATCAAAGAGGGGTGGCTCTTGGAGATGAGTCTTGGGTTGTTGGGATGCCCCTATAGGGTGGGGTGCATCGTTGTTTTAAAATTGATACATGGCCTTGTACTGGATTGAATCGAGATTCAATGCCTCTCCGGTGATAGGGTGATAGATGATAAGGGTCGGCTCCTCTCCTAACATGTTGGCTATCTTTGATCCATCTTTGTCCATACAAAGTTGCTCAGCTTCAGAAATTTGATTCATCTTGGCGACTAGTTGGAACGTGTGCTTCTCTACTGTGTAGAATGCCAAGAAGGGGGCATTTAATATAGAACTCTTTAGATCCGACATTTATTGTAATACACCTCTAAATTGCCATTCAATAGTTCAAGCTTTAATTCTTCTCTTTTGCTCTCCTCTTCCTTCCTTTTTCCCACTCTTTTTTTTCTTTTCTTTTTTTTTCTTTTTCCTTCTTTTTCTCTTTTTTTCTCTTTTCTCTCTCTTTTTTTCTTTTTTTTTAGAAGGGATTACAAAGATTACACAGATTACAAAAGGTTTGTTGGCTAATACAAATCTTTAAAAGAAAAAGGCAAATTACAAATGACCTGCTTATCTGCCCTACTCAAATATTGTTCCTATGGCACTTATCATTCACCATAAAACAAAACACCCAAAAATCAACAGAAAATTCATCCAATGTGTTAAACGCTGGATTTTGGTCATTCAACGTAGAACGGTAGTTCCCAAGCAATCAACACCCTGTTTCAGGTGGCTGCACAGAAACACTTTCAGACAATGATTAAGGATTTAATTTTTATAGTCTTCTCTTTGATTTAGTGCTTTTAATACCTGTATTGATCTATGGGTGCCTAGGTTTGGGTAAGGCTTCATCTGGTGGTTATCTATGGCTCCTCACACAATAGGACAAAATTTTTCTTCTGGGTATTGCCCCCTTACCTCAACTCCTAAGGGTCTTTGAGGAAGCTTGAGCACACTTAGATCCCTATCCTATAGAGGCAGAGTCTGGTGTACTCAAGATTAGTCAGGTCACTCACTTATCAAACTAGTAAACCAAAGCAAACCATAGAAGAAAGGGGGAATACAATTCTTAACTTAGGATTCTAATTTATTTTTACAAGAATCAAGGAGGAAAGAGTGATTCTTGTAGAAATAAATGACAACACAAACACCTTTCCTAAATCCTTTGCAATAAAGGTGCTCGGGACTTAGGTGGTTATTTGCGTAACCCAAGATAAGACTCAAAAAGAATAGTTCCTGTGAGGGCCAAATCAAGTAACACAAAAATCAATTTTTTTGATGTGTTTTTTTTTTTTAAAGCACCTAAAGCTTAAGACTCTAGTCCCTACAGTAGAGTCGATCACCTCACACCTCATGTTTTAGGTCAATTATGAAAAGAAAATAGAAAGAAATTTTGAAAACAGAATGGGATCCTGTTAAGCGGTGTTGAACGCTAAAACTGATGCGTTCAATGTTGAATGCCAAAAAATAGCATTTAACGTAGAACACCTAGAAACTGGTGTTTAACACTCTGACAGAAATTTTTAGAAAAAGGTTGGCCTTTTTTACTCAATCACTCCTTCTCCTGAGAATCGAAAACTAAAGGAGGGGTGATTGCATGCAATTAAGCGTATAGAAACCCAAACAATCAAGAGATCGTGGTGCCTCAAAACGCTATGAGGAATTTTGCCACAACTCTTAAAAATCTGCAAAAGGAAAATAAAATTACAAGGAAAAAACAAAAGAAGAAGAAAGAAGATGGATTACTCACCTAGCATAGGGGTACCTTTAGCCATCCCACTGTGATCGCTAGCCTGTAGATACGGGATTTTTAGGGAAGTGGAGGTCATTTCTACCACGTTTGATGCATTTCGCCACTTTGCTCGTGTCCTTGTGGTTGTATCCAACTCCTTCACTCCACGGATGATGGAATCAATGTGATCGTCACTCTCGGTTTGCTTTCGTGGGCCCTTGAGACGCCTTGGCAGATGTGGATGTTGTAGGTTTAGCTACTTTAGGATAACGCCAGTGCTGCCTAAAGGTTCTCGTGAAGATGAGCTTCTTCTTCTTCTTTCCCTCACAAAACAAAGTCAAAATCACATAGATTAATAAGGTGTAGTAGTCATCTCTAAATAGGCCAATATTATCATGAATAGGAAAAAGAAAAGACACTTACCCGAGGATTTTTATTCCCTTGATTATGACTAAATATGAAATGCCTAACTACAATAATGAAGGAAATGAAATGTTATGTGAAAATGCTAGAAAGAAAGAATCCCTTTTTATATGGAATGTGAAATGTCGATGCGACGAGGTGTAGTCAAAGCTAATAGAAAGCTTATGCTTAGAATCTCTCTATTCTCTCTTTCAAGATAATTTTCCCTCTCTCGATAATCTCTCTGTTTTTCCTTTTTTTTTTTCTCCCCTTTGGCTAGGAGAGGTGCCCACCTATTTATAAGTGAATGGAAAGGTCTCTGAATGGTAAGGCTATCAGAAAAGGAAGCCTTAACAAAGAATTTCCATCTTTCAGGTGTTGAACACCCAAAACAAGGCATTCTATGTAGAATGCCCAAATCTAACCGTTCTATATATGTAGAACGCAAGAAATCAAGCATTCTACACCCCTCCGTCGTAAGCTGCCAGCTTAGAGTGGACAATCATTAGTTAATGGCTAATTGAGGCTTGATTAGACCCTAATTAAGTCCAAATAAGATTACAGACATCTAAGAATGGTAACAATTCAAAATTCAAATTCTGCCAATTAGGGAAAGTTGCTGATATGGAATGTCTAAATCATCAGGTGTAGAACACTCAAAATTAGGCGTTCTACGTTGAGCACCGAAAGGTAGGCATTTTACACTCCCAGATAGCTAACCTACCAAATTTGGACAAAATATCATTTGGGTAGAGATTAATGAAATCATGGGACATTGATGATCTCTATCAAAGGCAAGAAAAGACGTTGATTTCAGATGTCATACAAGAATGGTAGGTGGACTGAAAAGGCAAGAACTGGACTATGGGTTATAAAACACCTTGGTCAAGGCGTTCAACATAAAACACCAATATCTGGTGTTCAACATTAAACGCTATAATTTGAGCATTTTTTACCCTAGAATTGTTGATTAGCCCCTGAGTTGAAGATATGCAGCTCTAAGGTGGGGGTAGGTTATGCAGTTGTTCAAAAAAGGATGGGGAGTGACAAAATGGAATATTACAAGGGTATGAGACCACCGTGAAATTGGTATGTACTCTACGGTGTGGTTGCCGACAACAGGCATGAGAGAAAAGACCATGGCTCTTTGAGATAGTGTAGGGCGCAGGTGAAAGAGACCGGTCCACCCTCTTTACCTGGTGCTAGCTGGGCCTGGGGTTGTGAGCCCCTAGTTGTCTAGGCACAAGGGGCATTGTGAGGACACACTTTGTGCGTGTTTGTGTGACCAGTAGGTCATGGTTCTGTGAGGCCTACGAGGCCGAGGCTGGTGGACTCCTGCACGGAGTGGTTGATTGGGATTTTTAAGTCCTAAATGTACCACAAGTGCACGGTGTACGTTGTAATACTCCGGCAAGTATGAGTCGTATCCACAGGGACTTGGGTCAAATTCTATCTAGGAATTTCTAAGGACTTACTGTAACACCCGTAAAATTCATTTGGTAATTATTTACATTTTATGAATTTTATTCCTGGATGGGTGTTACTGTTCTGAGGCTCGTTGTGCAGTTCTGTGCTTTTGGGCTTGGACCTCGTGGGCTGGCTTCTGTTTGCGTGTCCCTGTGCGTGGTTTGGCACTGTGCATTGTGGCACTATGTGGGGTCCCCATGGGGCCCGCATTTGAGGGTTGTTGGTTGTGGCTGATGGTTGGGAGGAGTGGTTGGTTGCTCGTGCGATGTGCTGGTGGTTGAGACGCGCAGGTGAGCACGTTCTCAGCTACTGCGGGTGCAGGCTTTATAAGCCGCACCACTCTCCTCCGTCGCCATCGCCGTCTTCTCCTTCCTTCTTCTTCCTTTCCCTTCCTCCTCGCCGCCGCATCTCTCCTCCTCCCCCACCTTCTTTCTCTTCCTCCCCACTCTTCCTTCTCCTTTCCCCTTCTCCTTCCACCTGACCTCCTCTGTTTCCCCTGTTCTTCACCCGCGTGTCGACGGAGAGAGAGAGAGAGATTGAGGGAGTGAAGCGAGGGGCTACGGCGATGCATGGAGCTTGGGTGGAGCGTCCTCGAGGTTGTGGAGTGCTCCCGTGGCCGTGGTTGTGTCAGAGCTCGCCAGAGTCGGCCGGAGATCGCCGGAGGCGTTTTCAAGTACGCATCTCCACCTCATGTAATAGAGAGCATGAAATTGGTAGAAAATGCTAGGATTTCATGGAATCTAGCTAAATTTACTTTCCTAGAATTTATTATGTATTTATGATGGATTTATGGGCAATTATGCCAGTGGTTGCGTTTTGGGTCATTTTAACCCTTCTGTCTTTCTGATTTTATATCTTGATGCATGTTGAATGGAATTTAGTTTTGTTTGTTGGGTTGTGGAGTAGACTCGAGGGTCTACACCATATGTTTTATGTAAGATTTTTGGTGTTTGTTTAGAGGGTCCGATTGGAGGTCCCAGTTGGGGCGATTTCGGACGATAGGGTTTGGGCCGTTTTCTCGTTTCGCAAAATTCGGCATACCGAAATGAAAACAGCATTCTGAATCAGTGAATCTCGGTATACCGATTTCTTTCGGTACACCGTTTTTCTATTAGTTTGGTCCTACGGTTGATTCGGCCTGTCGAATCACCCTAATCGACCAAATCAGTAGATTTCGGCATACCGAACTTGATTTTCGGCATGCCGAATCAAGGCCCAAATGAGTTTATAAAATGCGTTTTCCAAAGGCTTTCTGGATTGCTGTGTTTTGTCCCATTGAGATGGGATTGTGGGCCATTAGTGGTGGTCCCCTGAGACACCTGACACGTCGCTTTGCCAAGGTTTTGGAAGAATTTTCAAAAGATATGAAAATGGTTTGGAAGATGGATTTCAAGGAATAGTTGGCCTGTTTTGGAAAATGTTTTCCTGATTTTTCTGTGTGCAGGCCGAGACAGTGTGGGATCATGTCATCGGGACCAGGGAATGTGACGACATTCTCGGGTGGTCAGGCGCAACTCCCTGGTTGAGCTTGGGGGCCGAGATACCTAAGGCTGAGGGGCGTCGGGTCGTGGAGGTATGACACTCCTTAACTGTCGTCTCAAGGCTAGGGTTGAGGTGTTTCGTGGCATGACGGGGAGGTATGATACTCTTGCTGTCGCTGTGAGCATTGAAGCTCAGGAGTTGTCGGGTGTGGAGGTATGACACTCCCTCTTGAGCACCGTGTGTGGAGGACGCCATGAGGAGGCAAACCATGTGGTAGCCAGTGCAGGTGGGACACGTGCCCAGTAGCTGGTCGCGTCCTGAGAGACAGGACAACCTTCCCAGGGAGGGGTTGGCTTCTAAGGGTTCTCTTGAGGATAGGGAATCGCGGGACGGTGAACGCTCCTACACAGGGTGGCCATCACCGTGGCAGTGCAGAAGGCTCGGGTCGCTCCTCAGTGGACTGCGTGTGCTAGAGTTTGGTTGCCTGGCACCGGGCTTCCTGAGTCATTGTGTGTGGTTTTGGCCATTGAGAGCCTTTGCTTGTGGATTTGGGCTAGTAGAGCCCTGGTTTGTGGTTTTGGCCGATGTGGGCCTGATTTATGAGGTTTTGAGAAAATGGTTTGCGAAATGAATTTAAAAGGAAAATAGATTATGGTTTTTGTTTTCCGTAGTCTTCGTGGAGTGCGTACTGGGTGACTTTGGTCACTCATGCGTTTTCCTTGTGGTTTTGGTTTGCAAGTGCGAACATGCGATTGGTTTAGCATAGTGCATATAGATTAAAGTCCCCTAGCCGCACACACAGGTTCCTGGTAGTTTGATATTTACTGTTTAGCTTTAATTTTCCCGTAATTTAATTTGTTTAAATTATTGTGGACAATTTGGGGCATGACAGATCTAGTATCAGAGCTCTAGGTTCACTAGGTTGCACTACACCTAGGGTGTCCGGTCTAGAGACTCCATAGGTTTTGCATGCATGATAGGGTCTGCACCTGATTTTCGCCATGGTTTTCTGGTTGTTGTTTTGTTTGTGGTGCAGGTACTTTGCCTTTCTCCGGCAGGATGCCTCCTCGTGGTCGTAAGGGCAAGGTCCCTGTCGCGGAGACCGAGTCCCGAGAGGACGTACGTGGATGGAATGCAGTTCGTGCAGAACTGAAGAGCTTGGCACACGGGATTTCCCAAGCGTTCAACAAGAGTAGTGCCAGTGGGCCATCGGGTGACCCGTGGCTGAACTAGTTCACGAAGCTTCGTCCGCCATCGTTCAAGGGCAAGGTCAGTGCTGAGGAGAGCGAGGCCTGGTTGGAGAAGGTGGTAAAGATGCTGGAGAGCTTTGCGTGCCCAAAGGAGCATTGGGTGCCGCTGGTGACCTACCTGCTGGATGGTGAGACAGATAGGTGGTGGAAGTCTGTGAGGTGGCTGAAGTTCCCGGACTTAGTCACTATTAGCATCCAGTGGAAGGATTTCAAGGTGGCCTTCTATGACAAGTATTTTCCCGCTCATGTAAAGGAGAAGCTTCACCAAGATTTCCGGAGTCTGGAGCAGGGCACGATGTCGGTGCTCCTTCCTATGAGTCTGAGGCGAAGCGAGCGTAGTGGAGCTAGCCTTAGTCAGTCAGGGTCCAGTGCTCCCAGTGGGAACCAGTGCTTCAACTATGGTCAGGTGGGCCACATCGCTGCATATTGTCCTCAACCTAGGCGGACCTCAGCTCCTGTGGTGTGCTATAATTGTGGGAAGGCGGGACACGTTCAGAGATCTTGTCCAGAACCGCCTAAGAAGGCAGGAAGCACACCGCAACAGTCAACTATGGGACGGGTGTTCACTATCGTAGCTCTAGGCACTAGGTCTCCGGGAGATGTTGTTGAGGGTAAGGATGAATAGTTAGTTTTGTAACCCTCTGAGATATATTATAATCTCCTTGTAATCTGGACATCTACCTGATTGAATGGATGTGTGGTGTTGTTTTGTTTGGCCATCAGGTTCTTTTATTGTGGCTGGCCGGATGGCCAAAGTGCTGTTTGACTTAGGGAGTTCTTTCTCCTTTATCTCTGAGTCTTTTGCGGCGGAGTTGGGAGAGAGACCAGCTAGACTGGCCTTTCATCTAAGCATGGTGACGCCGCTGGGGGAGCACAGTTTGGCATGGAGGTATCTGCGGTCTGTCGACTTGACGCTAAATGGTAGAGAGTTCGACGCCAGCCTGATCGTGATGGACATGCAGGAGTACGATGTGATACTCGGTATGGATTAGTTGGCGCAGTAGTCCGCTTTGATCGACTGTGCTCGGAGAGAGTTTATTTTGGGTCTCCGTAGGATGAGTCTTTCTTTGTGCAAGGTGGGTGTCAGGGTGAGCCTAAGCTTGTCATTTCAGCTATGAAGGCTTATAAGTCCTTGGTCAGGGGTTGTGTAAGGCATCTAGTTAGCATAGTTACCTCCACTTCTCCTGAGTTGGGTGTTCACAACATTTTTGTGGTGTGTAAATATCCCGATGTTTTCCCTGACGATTTGCCTGGTATGCCACCTCACAGGGAAGTAGAGTTCCCGATCGATCTGATCCCTAGTTCTGGTGCTGTGTCGAAGCCTCCTGATCGCATGGCGCTAGTGGAATTACGAGAGCTCAAGACTCAGTTGCAGGAGTTGCTGGACAAGGGGTTTATTAGGCCAAGTGTATCTCCGTGGGGAGCGCCTGTCTTGTTCATCTGCAAGAAGGATGGTTCGCTCCGACTGTGTATAGACTATCAGATGTTTAACCAGATCACGGTGATGAACAAGTATCCCCTGCCCTGGATTGATGACCTGTTCGACCAGTTGCAGTCTGCATCGGTGTTCTCGAAGATTGATCTGAGATCAGGGTATCACCAGTTGAGGAACCGAGACCCAGACATTTAGAAGACTGCTTTCTGGACGCGGTACGGGCATTACAAGTTCACGATCATGCCATTCGACTTGACTAATGCGCCGACTGCATTCATGGATCTAATGAATAGGATTTTTAGCCCTTTTCTGGACCAGTTCATTGTGGTTTTTGTTGATGACGTGCTGGTCTATTCTCCTGATGTTGAAACTCACGCCTTGCACTTGAGGGCAGTTTTGGATACTCTGAGGTGTCATCAGTTGTACGCCAAATTCTCCAAGTGTGAGTTCTGGCTGAGCGAAGTCATGTTCCTTGGCCATTTGATTTCTGGAGAAGGCATCAGTGTGGATCCTGCCAGTTGGAGGCGGTGAATAGTTGGGAGCCACCCAGGACAGTGTCGAAGATCAAGAGTTTTTTGGGTCTGGCGGGCTATTATAGGAGGTTTATCAAGGATTTCTCCTCCATAGCCGCACCTTTGACAGTGCTGACCAGGAAGAGAGTTCCGTTTTGCTGGGACCAGAATTACGAGGCGAGTTTCCAAGAGCTGAACTCTAGTCTGGTTTTTGCCCCTGTATTGACTCTTCCTTCTAGAAGTGGTGGCTTCACTGTGTATAGTGATGTCAGCGGCTTTGGGTTAGGGTGTGTTCTGATGCAGCATAGCAATGTCATCGCATATGCTTCGCGCCAGTTGAAGGATCATGAGAAGAACTACCCAACCCAAGATTTGGAGATGGCTGCCGTAGTGTTCACTCTCAAGCTCTGGCGACACTATCTCTATAGGGAGCAGTTTGAGGTCTTCACCGATCATCAGAGCCTGAAGTATATCTTCACGCAGAGGGACCTCAACCTGGGGCAACGCCACCGGGTGGAGTATTTGAAGAACTATGATTTCAGCTTGTCCTACCATCCTGGCAAGGCCAACGTGGTCGCCGATGCCCTGAGTCGGCGTACGCACGTGATGGCGAGTTTGATGGTCAAGGAGTGGATCATGTTGGAGGATCTGGTGAGCTACAGGCTGAAGCGGCATGCTCAGGGAACGATTGGTGCCTGGGTGGCCAACTTGTCTGTTCGCCCGAAGTTGTTAGAGTTTATTGTCGCCTGTCAGCAGCTGATCCGTTTGTTCAGGCTGTGTTTGAGAACTTTGAGACTGGTGGAGAGCCTCATTTCTCTATTGGGGCATATGGAGAGCTGAGGTATGACATGCGTCT
>JAMKQA010000919.1:0-21405 GCA_024699735.1 Posidonia australis | reverse complement strand
TGCAACAATGGTTAGAAGCCAACTCTATGAAGGGAGGTTCTACGAAAATTAATCATCGTAAGAAGAGAATGAGACAGGAAAATGGAAGTAACATCTGCATATTATTGATTGAAAATGCAGGACCATTGTAGGTGCAGTTGTTTTGTCGAGGACGTTATCTTTACAAAATCTAAGAATTAGATTAACAGCATTTATGGCGATTATGGAAAAAGAAAAAAGAAAAATAGAGGTCACATGGAGTCTCTCTAGTCTCCATCGGAGTCCATTGCCAAAATAGAGATCCTTTGGGAAGCTATTATAACAAGAATAACAAACTGATTGTAAAAGTAATATCTCTTCAAGCTACCTCTCTCACAAACGAGGTGCCTAGTTAGGTATTTGTTTGCAGCTACCCACCGTTCCTCGAGGCATGATCAGTGTTGGAGCTCAAACAAACAGGCTTAGGTGGGAGCATTCCTTGTTGAAAATTTGGACTTTAGTTTTTTTTTTATAACGGTAGATTATATTTATAAGATTAATGGGAACACTAATGGGAGCTTGTCGCTTAGGTTACATTAATATAGATTCATGTCTTGTTTGAAATTATTTTTGGAAATACAATTTTTAATCAAAAGTTAACTTTTTTTTTTATCAAAAACTATATATTACAATGTTTCTATCAGTAGTTTTTTTAATTTAAAACCACAAAAAAATGATCAATGCTTTTAAAAGAAACAAAAGGTTTGGATGAAAAACTTATTTAGAACTACTTGTTTTGAAAAAAATACTTTCTAACAAAGTTACAGTTCTAAACGGAGCCTCATCCTGGTTTGCTCAACAATTGTTGGAAGATAATTATACAAACAATCTTCAGAGGACATAGATGTTGAATAAAGAAGTACAGAACATAATTGTGCAAATAATCTGCAACAATGGTTAGAAGCCAACTCTATGAAGGGAGGTTCTACGAAAATTAATCATTGTAAGAAGAGAATGAGACAGGAAAATGGAAGTAACATCTGCATATTATTGATTGAAAATGCAGGACCATTGTAGGTGCAGTGGTTTTGTCGAGGACGTTATCTTTACAAAATCTAAGAATTAGATTAACAGCATTTATGGCGATTATGGAAAAAGAAAAAAGAAAAATAGAGGTCACATGGAGTCTCTCTAGTCTCCATCGGAGTCCATTGCCAAAATAGAGATCCTTTGGGAAGCTATTATAACAAGAATAACAAACTGATTGTAAAAGTAATATCTCTTCAAGCTAACTCTCACACCTCTCTCACAAACGAGGTGCCTAGTTAGGTATTTGTTTGCAGCTACCCACCGTTCCTCGAGGCATGATCAGTGTTGGAGCTCAAACAAACAGGCTTAGGTGGGAGCATTCCTTGTTGAAAATTTAGACTTTAGTTTTTTGTTTGATAACGGTAGATTATATTTAAAAGATTAATGGGAACACTAATGGGAGCTTGTCGCTTAGGTTACATTAACATAGATTCATGTCTTGTTTGAAATTATTTTTGGAAATACAATTTTTAATCAAAAGTTAACTTTTTTTTTTATCAAAAACTAAATATTACAATGTTTATATCAGTAGTTTTTTAATTTAAAACCACAAAAAATTGATCAAAGCTTTTGAAAGAAACAAAAGGTTTGGATGAAAAACTTATTTAGAACTACTTGTTTTGAAAAAAAGCTTTCTAACAAAGTTACAGTTCTAAACGGAGCCTCATCCTTGTTTGCTCAACAATGGTTGGAAGATAATTGTACAAACAATCTTTAGAGGACGTAGATGTTGAATAAAGAAGTACGGAACATAATTGTGCAAATAATCTGCAACAATGGTTAGAAGCCAACTCAAAGAATGGAGGTTCTACGGAAATTAATCATTGTAAGATGAGAATGAGACAAGAAAATGGAAGTAACATCAGCATATTATTGATTGAAAATGCAGGACCATTGTAGGTGTAGTGGTTTTGTCGAGGACGTTATCTTTACAAAATCTAAGAATTAGATTAACAGCATTTATGGCGATTAGGGAAAAAGAAAAAAGAAAAATAGACGTCACATGGTGTGTCTCACGTCTCCATCGGAGTCCATTGCCAAAATAGAGATCCTTTGGGAAGCTATTATAACAAGAATAACAAAATGATTGTAAAATTAATATCTCTTCAAGCTAACTCTCACACCTCTCTCACAAACGAGGTGCCTAGTTAGGTATTTGTTTGCAGCTACCCACCGTTCCTCGAGGCATGATCAATGTTGGAGCACAAACAAACAGGCTTAGGTGGGAGCATTCCTTGTTGAAAATTTAGACATTAGTTTTTTTTTTGATAACGGTTGATAAAATTTATAAGATTAATGGGAACACTAGTGGGAGCTTGTCGCTTAGGTTACATTAACCTCGATTCATGTCTTGTTTGAAATTATTTTTGGAAATACAATTTTTAATAAAAAGTTAACTTTTTTATTTATCAAAAACTATATATTACGATGTTTCTATCAGTAGTTTTTTTAATTTAAAACCACAAAAAATTGATCAATGCTTTTGAAAGAAACAAAAGGTTTGGATGAAAAACTTATTTAGAACTACTTGTTATAAAAAAAAATACTTTCTAACAAAGTTACAGTTCTAAACGGAGCCTCATCCTTGTTTGCTCAACAATGGTTGGAAGATAATTGTACAAACAATCTTCAGAGGACATAGATGTTGAATAAAGAAGTACAAATCGTAATTGTGCAAATAATCTGCAACAATGGTTAGATGCCAACTCTATGAAGGGAGGTTCTCCAAAAATTAATCATTGTAAGAAGAGAATGAGACAGGAAAATGGAAGTAACATCTGCATATTATTGATTAAAAATGCAGGACCATTGTAGGTGCAGTGGTTTTGTCGAGGACGTTATCTTTACAAAATCTTAGAATTAGTTAAACAGCATTTGTGGCGATTATGGAAAAAGAAAAATGAAAAATAGAGGTCACATGGAGTGTCTCTAGTCTCCATCGGAGTCCATTGCCAAAATAGAGATCCTTTGGGAAGCTATTATAACAAGAATAACAAACTGATTGTAAAAGTAATATCTCTTCAAGCTAACTCTCACACCTCTCTCACAAACGAGGTGCCTAGTTTGGTATTTGTTTGCAGCTACCCACTGTTCCTCGAGGCATGATCTGTGTTGGAGCTCAAACAAACAGGCTAAGGTGGGAGCATTCCTTGTAGAAAATTTAGAATTTAGTTTTTTTTTATAACGGTATATTAGTTTTTTAATGGGAACACTAATGGGAGCTTGTCACTTTGGTTACATTAACCTAGATTCATGTCTTGTTTGAATTTATTTTTGGATATACAATTTTTAATCAAAAGTTAACTTTTTTTTTTATCAAAAACTATATATTACAATGTTTCTATCAGTAGTTTTTTTAATTTAAAACCACAAAAAATTGATCAATGCTTTTGAAAGAAACAAAAGGTTTGGATGAAAAACTTATTTAGAACTACTAGTTTTGAAAAAAAATACTTTCTAACAAAGTTACAGTTCTAAACGGAGCCTCATCCTTGTTTGCTCAACAATGTTTGGAAGATAATTGTACAAACAATCTTCAGAGGACATAGATGTTGAATAAAGAAGTACGGAACATAATTGTGCAAATAATCTGCAACAATGGTTAGAAGCCAACTCTAAGAAGGGAGGTTCTTCGGAAATTAATCATTGTAAGAAGAGAATGAGACAGGAAAATGAATGCAACATCTGCATATTATTGATTGAAAATGCAGGACCATTGTAGGTGCTGTTGTTTTGTCTAGGACGTTATCTTTACAAAATCTTACTATTTGATTAACAGCATTTATGGCGATTATGGAGAAAGAAGAAAGAAAAATAGAGGTCACATGGAGTCTCTTTAGTCTCCATCGGAGTCCATTGCCAAAATTGAGATCCTTTGGGACGCTATTATAACAAGAATAACATAGTAATTGTAAAAGTAATATCTCTTCAAGCTAACTCTCACACCTCTCTCAGAAAAGAGGTGGCTAGTTAAGTATTTGTTTGCAACTACCCTCCGTTCCTCGAGGCATGATCAATGTTGGAGCACAAACTAACAGGCTTAGGTGGGAGCATTCCTTGTTGAAAATTTAGACTTTAGTTTTTTTTTGATAACGGTAGATTATATTTATAAGATTAAAGGGTGCACTAATGGGAGCTTGTCGCTTAGGTTACATTAACCTCGATTCATGTCTTGTTTGAAATTATTTTTGGAAATACAATTTTTAATGAAAAGTTAACTTTTCTTTTATCAAAAAATATATATTACAATGCTTCTATCAGTTGTTTTTTTAATTTAGAACCACAAAAAATAGATCAATGCTTTTGAAAGAAACAAAAGGTTTGGATGAAAAACTTATTTAGAACAACTTGTTATGAAAAAAATACTTTCTAACAAAGTTACAGTTCTAAACGGAGCCTCATCCTTAGTTTGCTCAACAATGGTTGGAAGATAATTGTACAAACAATCTTCAGAGGACATCGATGTTGAATAAAGAAGTACCGAACATAATTGTGCAAATAATCTGCAACAATGGTTAGAAGCCAACTCTATGAAGGGAGGTTCTAAGAAAATTAATCATTGTAAGAAAAGAATGAGACAGCAAATTGGAAGTAACATCTGCGTATTATTAATTGAAAATGCAGGACCATTGTAGGTGCAGTGGTTTTGTCGAGTACATTATCTTTACAAAATCTAAGAATTAGATTAACAGCATTTGTGGCGATTATGGAAAAAGAAAAATGAAAAATAGAGGTCACACGGAGTCTCTCTAGTCTCCATCGGAGTCCATTGCCAAAATAGAGATCCTTTGGGAAGCTATTATAACAAGAATAACAAACAGATTGTAAAAGTAATATCCCTTCAAGCTAACTCTCACACCTCTCTCACAAACGAGGTGCCTAGTTAGGTATTTGTTTGCTGCTACCCACCATTCCTCGAGGCATGATCAGTGTTGGAGCTCAGACAAACAGGCTTAGGTGGGAGCATTCCTTGTTGAAAATTTTGACTTTAGTTTTTTTTTGATAACGGTAGAATATATTTATAAGATTAATGGGAACACTAATGGGAGCTTGTCACATAGTTTACATTAACCTAGATTCATGTCTTGTATGAAATTATTTTTGGAAATACAATTTTTAATCAAAAGTTTACTTTTTTTTTATCAAAAACAATATATTACAATGTTTCTATCTGTAGTTTTTTTAATTTAAAACCACAAAAAATTGATCAATGCTTTTGAAAGAAACAAAAGGTTTGGATGAAAAACATATTTAGAACTACATGTTTTGAAAAAAATACTTTCAAACAAAGTTACATTTCTAAACGGAGCCTCATCCTTGTTTGCTCAACAATGGTTGGAAGATAATTGTACAAACATTCTTCAGTGGACATAGATGTTGAATAAAGAAGTACAAAACGTAATTGTGCAAATAATCTGCAACAATGGTTAGAAGCCAACTCTATGAAGGAAGGTTCTTCGAAAATTAATCATTGTAAGAAGAGAATGGGACAGGAAAATGGAAGTAACATCTGCATATTATTGATTGAAAATGCAGGACCATTGTAGGTGCAGTGGTTTTGTTGAGGACGTTATCTTTACAAAATCTCAGAATTAGATTAACAGCATTTATGGCGATTATGGAAAAAGAAAAAAGAAAAATAGAGGTCACATGGAGTGTCTCTAGTCTCCATCGGAGTCCATTGCCAAAATAGAGATCATTTGGGAAGCTATTATAACAAGAATAACAGACTGATTGTAAAAGTAAAATCTCTTCAAGCTAACTCTCACCCCACTCTCACAAACGAGGTGCCTAGTTAGGTATTTGTTTGCAGCTACCCACCGTTCCTCGAGGCATGATCAGTGTTGGAGCTCAAACAAACAGGCTTAGGTGGGAGCATTCCATGTTGAAAATTTAGAATTTAGTTTTTTTTTGATAACGGTAGATTATATTTATAAGATTGATGGGAGCACCAATGGGACCTTGTCACTTAGGTTACATTAACCTAGATTCATGTCTTGTTTGAAATTATTTTTGGATATACAATTTTTAATCAATAGTTTCCGTTTTTTTTAATCAAAAACTATATATTACAATGTTTCTATCAGTTGTTTTTTTAATTTAAAACCACAAAAAAATGATCAATGCTTTTGAAAGAAACAAAAGGTTTGGATGAAAAACTTAATTAGAACTACTTGTTTTGAAAAAAATACTTTCTTACAAAGTTACAGTTCTAAACGGAGCCTCATCCTTGTTTGCTCAACAATGGTTGGAAGATAATTGTACAAACAATCTTCAGAGGACATAGAAGTTTAATAATGAAGTACAAAACATAATTGTGCAAATAATCTGCAACAATGGTTAGAAGCCAACTCTATGAAGGGAGGTTCTCCGAAAATTAATCATTGTAAGAAGAGAATGAGACAGGAAAATGGAAGTAACATCTACATATTATTGATTGAAAATGCAGGACCATTGTTGGTGCAGTGGTTTTGTCGAGGACGTTATCTTTACAAAATCTAAGAATTAGATTAACAGCATTTATGGCGATTAGGGAAAAAGAAAAAAGAAAAATAGAGGTCACATGGAGTGTCTCTAGTCTCCATCGGAGTCCATTGCCAAAATAGAGATCCTTTGGGAAGCTATTATAACAAGAATAAAAAACTGATTGTAAAAGTAATATCTCTTCAAGCTAACTCTCACACCTCTCTCACAAACGAGGTGCCTAGTTAGGTATTTGTTTGCAGCTACCCACCGTTCCTCGAGGCATGATCAATGTTGGAGCTCATACAAACATGCTTAGGTGGGAGCATTCCTTGTTGAAAATTTAGAATTTAGTTTTTTTTGATAACGGTAGATTATATTTTTAAGATTAATGGGAACACTAATGGGAGCTTGTCACTTTGGTTACATTAACCTAGATTCATGTCTTGTTTTAAATTATTTTTGGATATACAATTTTTAATCAAAAGTTAACTTTTTTTTATTATCAAAAACTATATATTACATTGTTTCTATCAGTAGTTTTTTTAATTTAAAACCACAAAAAATTGATCAATACTTTTGAAAGAATCAAAAGGTTTGGATGAAAAACTTATTTAGAACTACTTGTTTTGAAAAAAATACTTTTTAACAAAGTTAGAGTTCTAAACAGAGCCTCATCCTTGTTTGCTCAACAATGGTTGGAAGATAATTGTACAAACAATCTTCAGAGGACATAGATGTTGAATAAAGAAGTACGGAACATAATTGTGCAAATAATCTACAACAATGGTTAGAAGCCAACTCTACGAAGGGAGGTTCTACGAAAATTAATCATTGTAAGAAGAGAATGAGACAGGAAAATGGAAGTAACATCTGCATATTATTGATTGAAAATGCAGTACCATTGTAGGTGCAGTGGTTTTGTCGAGGACATTATCTTTACAAAATCTAAGAATTAGATTAACTGCATTTATGGCGATTAGGGAAAAAGAAAAAAGAAAATTAGAGGTCACATGGAGTCTCTCTCGTCTCCATCGGAGTCCATTGCCAAAATGGAGATCCTTTGGGATGCTATTATAACAAGAATAACAAACAGATTGTAAAAGTAATATCTCTTCAAGCTAACTCTCACACCTCTCTCACAATCGAGGTGCCTAGTTAGGTATTTGTATGCAGCTACCCACTGTTCCTCGAGGCATGATCAGTGTTGGAGCTCAAACAAACAGGCTTAGGTGGGAGCATTACTTGTTGAAAATTTAGACATTAGTTTTTTTTTGATAACGGTAGATTATATTTATAAGATTAATGGGAACACTAATGGGAGCTTGTCACTTAGGTTACATTAACCAAGATTCATGTCTTGTTTGAAATTATTTTTGGAAATACAATTTTTAATCAAAAGCTAACATTTTGTTTATCAAAAGCTATATATTACAATGTTTCTATCAGTAGTTTGTTTTAATTTAAAACCACAAAAAACTGATCAATGCTTTTGAAAGAAACAAAAGGTTTGGATGAAAACTTAATTTGAACTACTTGTTTTGAAAAAAATACTTTCTAACAAAATTACAGTTCTAAATGGAGCCTCATCCTTGTTTGCACAACAATGGTTGGAAGATAATTGTACAAACAATCTTCGGAGGACATAGATGTTGAATAAAGAAGTACGGAACATAATTGTGCAAATAATCTGCAACAATGGTTAGAAGCCAACTCTAAGAAGGGAGGTTCTACGAAAATTAATCATTGTAAGAAGAGAATGAGACAGGAAAATGGAAGTAACATCTGCATATTATTGATTGAAAATGCAGGACCATTGTAGGTGCAGTGGTTTTGTCGAGGACGTTATCTTTACAAAATCTTAGAATTAGATTAACACAATTTATGGCGATTATGGAAAAAGAAAAAAGAAAAATTGAGGTCACATGGAGTGTCTCTAGTCTCCATCGGAGTCCATTGCCAAAATAGAGATCCTTTGGGAAGCTATTATAACAAGAATGACAAACAGATTGTAAAAGTAATATCTCTTCAAGCTAACTCTCACACCTCTCTCACAAACGAGGTGCCTAGTTAGGTATTTGTTTGCAGCTACCCCCCGTTCCTCGAGGCATGATCAATGTTGGAGCTCAAACAAACAGGCTTAGGTGGGAGCATTCCTTGTTGAAAATTTAGAATTTAGTCTTTTTTTTATAACGGTAGATTATATTTATAAGATTAATGGGAACACTAATGGGAGCTTGTCACTTAGGTTACATTAACCTAGATTCTTGTTTTGTTTGAAATTATTTTTGGATATACAATTTTTAATCAAATGTTAACTTTTTTTATTATCAAAAACTATATATTACAATGTTTCTATCTGTAGTTTTTTTAATTTAAAACCACAAAAAATTGATCAATGCTTTTGAAAGAAACAAAAGGTTTGGATGAAAAACTTATTTAGAACTACTTGTTTTGAAAAAAATACTTTCTAACAAAGTTACAGTTCTAATCGGAGCCTCATCCTTGTTTGCTCAACAATGGTTGGAAGATAATTGTACAAACAATCTTCAGTGGACATAGATGTTGAATAAAGAAGTACGAAACATAATTGTGCAAATAATCTGCAACAATGGTTAGAAGCCAACTCTACGAAGGGAGGTTCTACGAAAATTAATCATTATAAGATGAGAATGAGACAGGAAAATGGAAGTAACATCTACATATTATTTATTGAAAATGCAAGACCATTGTAGGTGCAGTGGTTTTGTCGAGGACGTCATCTTTACAAAATCTAAGAATTAGATTAACAGCATTTATGGCGGTTATGGAAAAAGAAAAAAGAAAAATTGAGGTCACATGGAGTCTCTCTAGTCTCTGTCTGAGTCCATTGCAAAAATAGAGATCCTTTGGAATGCTATTATAACAAGAGTAACAAACTGATTGTAAAAGTAATATCTCTTCAAGCTAACTCTCACACCTCTTTCACAAACGAGGTGCCGAGTTAGGTATTTGTTTGCAGCTTCCCACCATTCCTCGAGGCATGATCAGTGTTGGAGCTCAAACAAACAGGCTTAGGTGGGAGCATTCCTTGTTGAAAATTTTGACTTTAGTTTTTTTTTGATAATGGTAGATTATATTTATAAGATTAATGGGAACACTAATGGGAGCTTGTCACTTAGGTTACAATTACCTAGATTCATGTCTTGTTAGAAATTATTTTTGGAAATACAATTTTTAATCAAAAACTATATATTACAATGTTTCTATCAGTAGTTTTTTTAAATTAAAACCACAAAAAATTGATCAATGCTTATTCTGGGAAAACAGATGGTGGAATGGAGAAAAGTTGAGAGAATGTTTTCCTGATATTTACAAGAGAGTAAGGTTTAAATATGCTACTGTGGAAAAAATTGTAAGTGTCAGTGCTGCAACTCACAATAACCTCCTGATTGAGCCATTGATGGCAACTGACTCTATACTCCTTCTCTCTCAAATGAATCTATTATTGGACATAATTCCAGCTACAGGTTTAAATTCAGAGGCTGACTCTCACACACTTCAAGGCAATCTGGAACTGTTGGGCTTCATTAAAAGTCAAACTATTTTCGTGGTTGGTTGTTTGCAATAAAATTTTGACCAAGGATAATTTATATAAAAGGGGTTGGAATGGTTCCATTGCATGTATTTTTTTGCAACCCTCATACTGAATCTGCAACACATCTATTTATCTCTTGTCCATTTTCTTGCTCCATCTGGAATGTCTTTGCATCATCTCCATTGTATCCTGCCATTTTATCTATACAAGACTTATTCTTTATGCCACCTGCTTTGAAGTTTGATTTACCTACCATTGGCACTCTCACTTTTGTACAAATTTTCTTGTGGTCTGTTTGGAAGGCAAGAAACAACAAAATCTTTAGGGGTATTTCACCTAGCAAAAATCTGATTGTTAATGATATTATCTCTTTGACAATCTCCTGGGTTGAGTGGTTGGGTGCAGGATTTGAAAAAAACTAGTCTCTGCAATCCATCTCTTCATTCCAGCAATCTAGAGGTATGGAAATTGACCCACAGCCTAGGATCTCAGAGCATCTGGTGGGGGCGGGAAGTGCTAGCACCCCTGCTCTGCAGGACGATGAAGTCCTCTGATTGGCTACTTCCTCATTGGTCATTTTTTTGTCAATATTTTGTGCTGAAATTACTCTGGGACTGTAATATTTTTGAGCATTATTTCTTTGGCTACAGCTCCTCTCTGTGGAGTTGTTATTATTTTCTTTTCTTGTTGAAAACTACTACCAAACTTGGACTTCATGTGGATTGATTGTGGAAATATTAATATGAAAAATGATTACCGTTTTCAAAAAAAAAAAAAAAAAAAAAAGTACGTACAATTGCCACACAAAAAAAACATGTGGAATTCTTACAATTGTACCGGATTTTAAAACTTCACGTAGAATAGATGATTGTGAGTTCTCGCCAGCTAACGATCTATCATTATCCAAAACACGTAAATAGACATGGAATTCGGGTCGGACCGGGCCGGCCGCAACAGGCCATGGGCCCGGCATGGCCCATGGCCCGTATTCGGGCGGTCCCACGGACCGATGGTCATTTTCCGCGCACAGCGCGGGCCGGCCCGACCCAGCCTGGACAGTTCCCGCAGGCCAGACTGGGCCTATTCGGTGGGCCCCTGTAGGCTGGACTAGGCCTATTCGACGGACCCCCGTGGGCCGATCGGTCTGACCCGGCCCGGCCCGTGGGTGTTTTTGCCGGAGCCGAACTGGACCGGACACAGGCTGGGCCGGTCCGGCCCGTTTTCATGTCTACACGTAAAATGGCTAAATTTTGTTAGTCACCATCTTACAGGTCTAGAGTGTCTATCCGTACTTTTCTTGCTGCACCCATCCTGTATGTTGTCGTTACGTGCCTCTTCTTCTTCCTCCCAAAGTTTTGGTTAGCCAACAAAACTACATACATTTATGCACGCTTCATATTCTATTTGATATATTAAAAACCCCCTCTCTGATCATCATCCCTGCACCTTGACCTATATATAACGTGCTTAAGCTAGTGGAAGACAGGATGCAAAGCCTAATTAGCTGGGATTTGTTTGTTCTTTAATGTTTCTGCCATTTTCCTCGTTGATTTAGTCACAATTACCCTATGGCCAGCGCAGATACCTCTAAGACTCCATCTGCACTGCCTCCGGCGACCAAGGGAAACTTGATAACCATCCTTACCATCGATGGTGGCGGCATCAGGGGTATCATTCCCGGAGCAATCCTTGGTTATCTCGAGTCTAAGCTCCAAGTCTGCATCAAGTACCGTCTCTTCTTTATATTTTCTTTTTCAGTTGGTGATAAAATTGTTGGTAATTTGTGTAGGAGCGTGATGGGGCGGCTGCAAGACTTGCCGACTACTTTGATCTCATCGCCGGAACAAGCACCGGAGGACTAGTGACGACCATGCTCGCAGCTCCGAAAGAGGACGGCCGTCCCATGTTTGAAGGCAAAGACGTAGTCCCATTTTACCTTGAGCATTGCCCAAAGATATTCCCACAATCTAATGGGTAAGTTCAAAAAGATAGAAGTGAAAAGTACGTATTAGTTTCGTTTCATGGCTTCCTAGACCAAAGATGGTCAATTAAAGCTTTAAATTATTAATTGTTAGTATACACAATAGTGATATTATAGAGTCCGACCCTACATAAGTTAATTAAAGTCTATTTATTTTTTCAGTAAACTGTGTATTTATAGTAATTCATAATTTACTGAAAAAATAGTTTCAATATTTATTTTGTTAGTTTTTTTAATTAATGCTTAATATTTTTTTCCAGTAATTTATGGACAAAATGAATCTTACTTAGCTTAAGTAAAATCAGGCCTATCAAAAAATTTGCCAATTTATCAACTTCAAATAAGGACAATCCTCATTTTCAATTTTTAAGAATAATTTTTTATATCTCAACATCTAACCATTAAATTAAAAATCTAAACTACTACATATGATTGAAACTATTTAAAATACTTGTATATAAAAAAACTAGTAATTTTGAAATTCGTAAATACTGAATTGAGCATGTACTAATGTAGTTATTATAATTTATCGTAGCTTATATAAAACTATTTAATTTGTATATGATTAGATGTATATATTATGAGTTTCTAAATGACATAAGATTTATTGTATACCTAATCTAAGTGATGTAGATTAAAATCTATATATTATATTTTGGTTTTAAAACTTATAACTTAGAGATCTAGTGATTCTTGTTTTAAAACTATTTAATTTGTATACAAATAAACATGTATGCTAGGAATTTCTAATTGATGTGGATTTGCCAAAATCACTTGTCAAAATCTATATCATTTAGAAATTCTTAACATATTATTTATATACACATTAAACGGTTTTAAAACAAGAATCATTAAATCTCTAAATTATAAGTTTCAAAACCAAAATATAATTCATAGATCAAGTACATACTAAAAATAAATGTTATTTAGAAACCCATAACATATAGATTTACTCATATACAAATTCAATGATTCTGTATGAGTTACAATAAATTATAATATGTATATGCTAAATTCAGTACTTACAATTTTTAAAATAACTTGATTTTTTATATACAAACATTTGAAATAATTTTTATCATATCTAGCGATTTCGATTTGTAATCTAATGGTTACATGTTGATATATAAAAGTTATCATTAAAATCTTAAAATAAGGACTATCCTTGGATGAAGTTGATTGTGTGTGTGTATGTGTGTGTTTGTGTTTCACAAATGGATATCTTAGTTTGTTTACCTAAATATTGTTGTGGAAAGGTAAAATATGATGCTTTTAGGTGTGAGAATATTAAAATACATATTTAGCAAAATAATTGTTGAACAACTTTTTGACTCCACGGGAACGGGAACATTTTCACCGAAAGCGGCATGACATATCTCTCAGATGTCTTGGCGGACTCCCGAACATTTTGACAACCATACGAAGTGTGCTGTCTCGGCCAAAGTACGACGGGAAATACCTACACTCATTACTGCAAAGGTTGCTGGGGGACATGAAGCTGGAGAAGACCATCACCAACGTCGTCATCCCCACCTTCAACATCAAGCTCATGCAGCCCACAACTTTCTCAACCTTCGAGGTGACAAATACGTCCCGATGCAACGTGACCTAATGGCTAGCTAGCTAAGTTGTTGCGGTTTTACAAGTAACAATTCCGTTCTCCCTTGGATTCTACGTACATCTTAATCACCATGATCCGTGTCAATTGCACGCAGGCGAAGACAGAACCAGCAAAGAACGCTCTTCTCTCAGACATCTGCATCAGCACATCCGCGGCGCCAACGTTCCTTCCGGCTCACCTTTTTGAGACCAAGGACGCCCGAGGGAAGACCAGGAGCTTCGATCTGGTAGATGGTGGTGTTTGTGCAAATAATCCGGTAAATGATCAAGACCTGATAAATGTTGAAAATCTTCTTCTTCGTTTTTTTTTTTTTTTTAATTTATTTCTGTCACGTTCGTATATCTTCTCAGTCCTAAAACGGTGGACTAAGTAGTTGCCGAGAAACTTCCAAATATACAGACAAAACGGTGATATGTAAATCAATCCATGACATACACGTAGATAGGCATCTTTAATCCAATCCATGACGCACACTTCATTTATCGCGCATCCACCAAAACGTACACGCAAACGCCAGTGAAGGTCGGCTGTCAATCAATTCATAGTGTCTAAACTTACACAAATGATATTTACTGCACGTAAAACCTGAGCCAAAAACGCATCTTTTCATTGTACATTGTAATGCTCTTATATCCCAAACGAGGCCTTGAATACTGGTTGTCCACCAGTCAATCTCCGACAATTAAGTTGTGTGTGGATCGGCTGACTCACGGGAAAGTTGACTAAGTTATAGAAGGATCCATACGACTAAGTACATCCTCTCACAAGTCGGTCCGTGTTGATTTTTCATATCCTAAGCACAAGATAAATCCATCGTGAAGCATGACAGCTACCGTACGTGATCCATGACAGACGATGATGGCCTTGACCATGATAAGCAAAGAGATCACGCTCGAAGGCGCCGGCTTCTGTTCGATCCAGCCGTTGGATTACAAGAGGGTCCTGGTCGTATCTCTCGGCACGGGGATGTCCTCGGAAGATGAGAACTACTCCGCGACGTCTGTTTCCAAATGGGGTGCACTTAACTGGCTGTACCACGACGGTGCCACCCCGATAATCGATGTGTTCAGCCAAGCTAGCGCAGACATGGTAGACATCCACGCGCACGCTCTCTTCCAGGCACTCCGTAGCGAGAACAATTACCTGCGCATACAGGTAACACCATTCCAAAACTCAGACCTGTAAAATATGTTAATTAATCTCAAATATTTAGTTATGACGTACTAACAATTACAAATGCACGTACGTACGTAGGAACCTGGCTTGGAGGGAATCGAAGCGTCTGTGGACGTCGCAACCGAAGAGAACCTCAATCGTCTGGCCCAGATCGGGACGGGCCTACTGAGCAAGCCATTGTCAAGGGTGAACTTGGAGACTGGGTTGTATGAACCGGTCGCCGGAGGAGGGACCAATGCAGAAGAGCTCGATCGCTTTGCGGAGATGCTTTCGGAGGAACGGAAGCTTCGGTTGGCTAATGCTAATTAATAATACTAACGGTCGGTCGTATCATCAGGGACTGAAGCCTTTTGCTGCCTCGCTGCGTCCTTTCTCTCTTGGATCTCAATATTCTCAAAAATTGCGTCTTTATCATGCTTTGTACATCAGCAACACTATACTTCTTAGTGGGGTCATTCATTCGTTTAGTGTCAGCAATAGTCAATAATTTGTGAAGTTGTAAAATAAATCTTGTACGTGTATTCTGTAATTTGTTAGTTACGCCCTCTCAAACTTCAGTCGGTAACCATTTTGGTTGATTCGAGTTCTATCCCATGGCTCAACTTGAAGCCGGGTTCCAAGCCTCAATTTGGAGATTGGATTGATTTTTTTCTCCTTTGTGTTGACCCTGAACTAAAAGGCCGAAAGCCTAAGAGTCTAAACTAAAATAACAAACACCAAATGTTCAAGTCTAATCACTATTAGAATTTTGTGCCTTAAATTCTTGAAGACGGCCTTCTAATTCTTGGACACAGACTTCTACTTGATGTTTTTCATTCATCAGTAACAAAATAACTTCATTACTTCTATTAGTCATTTCCTTACCAAGCTACTAAAAAAAATATGACAATGATGATACTGACTATTACTTGTAGTAGGTAAATAATAAGGACATCTGAGGAAAAGTTGACCGATATTAGCAACAATCCATGATGTCTTCATAATAGAAATAAAATCACATTGACAACAAATAGGATCATTTACCACATTTCTTCTTAAAGCGTTATCTACAAGCAAATAGAGTCAAATTCAGATTTACAAGCACATATATAAGAAGCAATGATAGTGTAAGGAAAAAAAATCACTAAATATCAATCGAATACTCTATAAAATTTTTGAAACTGAACATGTCATTAAGAAATTGAGCTATTGAATATGCAAGTGCTCATCTTTCTAGAATTATTATAAGGAAAACAAGTGGCATATGTTCAATAAGTTACATTAATTTCTACCCATTCAAAAACAATTCCTTTAGTTATATCTCATGTTTGCATGAATCAAGGAAGTGAAAGATATCTATTAGTATCCAGGTCTCATTTTGAATACATGAAGTGTATGCTTTCTACCTAATTTTCAATAGAACACTGTTTCTTCCTTGTTGTCAATTTGTTTGATTTCATCCTTTCTTGAACTGTATCAAGTATGGACATGTATCGCTATTTTTAAGGACAAAATTTGCAATTAGATGAGTGCACTAGGATTTGAATGAATATTTCTATAGGATGGTCTTATGTATTCATTTAGATATTATTCGACAAACAAAGTGGTTATATATCTGGTTTGTATTTAAAATAATTTTATGATATAATTCAAGAAACATGTAAGCTATAGTATTGATGAAGCTCAATAGGCAAAAAAATCTTTTGTGTCTAAAGAAAACTAAACACCCACCACGATAGTTCATACTGGAAGAAAAATTGATGTTACTAACTATATATCAGCCTATTCCATGATGTGAACGTTAAGCACTCATCACGAAAGATTAAACATAATCATTTACAAAGTACTTTGTGGATTCCTACATAGATCAATGATATTTTGATATCCTTATACTGATCAATAATATTGTGATGTCTTTATTCATCACAAAGCTCTCCCTCCTTCCTATCAACCAACCACCACCTCCGATCTCTTCTTCTCTATCACCCTGATCAAAGCTTTACGAGCTACTACTTCAACGGCTATGCCACCTCCAGTTGCTATCGCCTTGACCATGCCACCTCCAACCATTGTCGCCTTAATCATTCCACCTCTAGTTGCCGTCTTAGAGAGTGAGAAGAGAGTTACGAGAGAAGAAGGACACTAACGTGCCATAGAGAGAGTAACAAGAAAAAGAAGGCTTTATTTAATCAAACCAATTACAATCATTGGTTATTAGTTACATCCAACAACTGTTCTTTGTTGAAACTTAAGGTGCCAAAAAAACAATATCCATTAAGAAATAATGATAGGAATCAAATATAACACTTGTCTTCTGCAAAGGGTTTTTTACAATAACCCTCAATAAAGCCCATATTTTTGCCTGCGTTGCCTTAGTAAAGGGTACAATATACTCGAGGTAGTTCCACCTGCATTGTGGTTCACATTCAGGTTCTATCTATTGATATATAACTCTTTAAAAAGAAGAAAAAAACTCCATGTTACTTCAGGAGAGTTGCCAAGGTGCATACTGTGATGACAAAGTACGTACCAGTAGAAATTGACCTACATCAAACAAGCTGCAAGTCATCCTATCCACCTATCACGTATGCTTTACATTCCCTACAAGCGTAGAAACTGACTATTTGTTTATTTGCTTTAGGTAAACAAATAGTGACTTAAAGGTAGAAGGATAAGATAGTCCATAGGCAACCCAAAAAGGACCTGGGCCAAGGCCAACCAATCGACGGCCTCAGCTGGACCAGCCCAATCGACAAGGGTTGGGCCGTGGGGTCTAACACACACAACCCAGCTTAGTTCGAGCCCAAGCCTAACACAACCGTTGGAATTTTTCCATCCATTGTCTAACCCAATGGCTAGAATTTTTCCAACCATTGTCAATACTAATTTGTTTTTTTTCTTCTTTCTTTCTTCTTTTTTATTTTCCTATAACTACTTCCTCATCTCATATTATTCCTTCGTAACTTCTCAACTCTTCTCTACTTTCAACATTCTCAATTCTTCTCTATCCTCTCTATACATTACTACTGCTGCAATTCCACTTCGACGTCAACAATTCCAATCCACTATTTCACCATTTTTGCCTCTATCACTTTATCGTTCCAGACTTGTGCCTCCACTGTTCTACCGTTCGGTCTCTATCATTATAAATTTTCTACTTCTAATCTTTCTAATTTCTCTACTTCTTTATCCTCAGATTTTTTATTTTTTTATTTATTTTTTATTGTTTTAATTAGTTGCATTGACTAGTTCATCAACTCCTGATATCTCAATCCAAAATTGTGTAAAAAATGTATGTTCACGAACCTAACCCACAATCACTCAATAAGTTAGGAGAAGAATATCTCCTTGTTAGAAAGATTTAACTTCAGATTCAATCGATGATAAAAATGTTATAGTAAACATTATGGTAAATACCTTACTTGTAAAACTGAAGGGTAATAGTCATCTAAATAAACATCTTTTAAATTGTAAAGAAAAAAATCAATTACAAGAAAAAATAAAATTAAAACAAGCTCAATTGCAAGTAGGATCCAATGGTATAATTAATTGAAAATATTCTGCGAAGAAATTAAATATGGATTAACAAAATTTATGATTCATAATGAACAACCTTTTGTAGTTTCTAAAAATAAAAATTTTGTTACCTTGTGTGAAAACATATATAAATCCACAATATAAAAGTCATTCCAGAAACACAGTTAAAAATATAATACACAAAAATTTATTCAAGATAAGGATATTTTAATTCAAATGTTTTTAGTTTAATATGTAAAATATCGTTAATTTCTGATATTTGAATAAGTCCAAATAATTTTTCTTACTTGTGTTTAACTGTACAATATTAGATAGATATATCTTGGAATTTACAAAAATAGAATAATTTCTTTTAAAATATTTGATCATCCATATACTGGTAAAGTTACTGTAAATGTTATAAAAATAATTGTTAAGGAGTTTAAAATAAAAAATAAAATTAATACAATTTCTTTTGATAATGTGTAACACCCCAGTGCTACACAACAATACAGGAATTACCCAAGAGCAGCTAAAAGAATCTAAATAACCGAATTAAATAAATAGAGCAAATCACCCAGACCCGTGTGCGGCAAAAGTGGCTCGGAAAGAGGCACCAGACTAGACTGCTCCTACTCCTGAGCACCTGAGCACTTGAAATAAAAGGGGACAAGGAAAACACGCATGAGTGATAGGAATGTCACCCAGTACGTGCCCCAAAACAGCGATAAAACTCGCGAAAACAATTGCTAGAAAACTACCATCACCAAAACCACACATTTGATTAGAAAGACTTTGAAAACAATGTCATTTCAAACTCTCTCTTTTTTTTCCTTTCTTTCAAAACCTCATGCTCGTTCATAAACCTTTATACTCAACATAGGAGAGGTAAATCATTTCATCTAGTTTCCTAGCCCAAAACATCATTTAAAACCATTAGTACAATTTATCACAAATCCCAGGCTAGGAACTAGTCCAACACACAAATCCACACTTTTCCATTCCAAAATTGGTCGCATCACCCAGGCCACAAGCGATCGACCTGGCCACAAGTAGCTGGTGAGGATTCCATGTCACTACACCCACACTGTAATTCCACGGTGAACCACCCCGCGCTCGAGTTCAACCGCCCCGACCGTAGCTTCAAAATGTACCCTCACTGGTACAAGCACGGAGTGCGTCCTCGGGACGCCCTGGTGCCCGAGCACTTGGGGACTCTAACCACAGACGCATCCAACACCAGTACTGAGGGTAGTCCGGGTCTCTCGTACCCTGGGTCCTACAGTACCACCACAGTCTCGAGGCTCCTACCCCGGACCGTAAACTCGGCAACCACAACCAAGGACACGTCCCCGACATCTCTAGAGGTCTCACTACCTCGGCGGCAAGTCCTGGTTTCATTGTGGTTCCTACAATTCCATTAATTCCTTTAAAACTATATGCAATTTCTCTTTTCAAAACATTTGTCAAAACCATTTTCCATTCATAAAACTCTTTGTAAATCACACGCATTATGCATCACATCATCATCTATGGTTTTTAAGCCCACACATTCATTCATGGTCATTATACCATGCAATCACCCCTCACATGGGTGCACATTCATACACATAAGCCATGTTTCATAATTCATGGAAAACATCATTAAAAACAACATAATTACATGCATCATCTCATAAGTCATTTCCATGCATTTCATACATTTATCATGTATTTATTCATATTTATCAACATTTTCTAAGCAGTTTTTTCAATATTGCCCTGGGTCTTGATTCGACATACCGAATAGGTTCTCGGTCGACCAAAATTCCTTGATTTGGTCGACCAAAATGTTTCGGCATTCCGAATCTTCTGTCAGTTTATCAGTCCCCTGCCAGAACGGTCGATCGAAATTATCCGATCGTTCGAAACCCGCTGATTCGGTAGATCGAATTTCCCCTGGTAGTCCGAATCAGTGGTCCAAGGAACCACCTGGGAGCATTTCAGCATACCGAACCCAGTTCGACATACCATTTTTTTTGCAATTGCAGAAACCTCCCCGACCATCTGTCGTCACTTCTCCCCAAAGTGGGAGTAAGGAGCGGACCCCTCTAAAACACCACAAAAATTACAAGTAAAACATGGGGTGTAGAGCTCCAAGTCTACTTCAAAACCCCTCAATCCAAACATAAAACCATTAAGCATGATGTTCTATGGAAATTCACAAAGGCATAAGACTCAGATGGAGATCACTATAGCATGATTCAAAACAATTAGCAAAAATCTCACGAATCAACCACGAATTAGCATCATATCACCACAAACACATAATTCATCACCTTCCCAACATTTTCCTGATTTTTGCATGATTTTAACATCATTATCCTTGATTTATCCCTTAACCTAAACATGCCACAACAAGGAAAAGGAAACGGAAGGGAAACGTGTACCTGGCTTCGACGAGCCTCACGTGCCCTCAAGCTCCGGCGGTGCACGACACCAGCCTTCCCCTGCACTCGCGCGATCTCCTCCGGCGCGCGACTCCTCCTCAGCCTTCGCACTCCGTCTCTCCCTCTCTTTGGTTTCTCCGCTCCTCCCCCATGCCGCACGCCTCCCTTTAAAGCCACTACCACCTGCCATCCCCGCGGGTTCCGCCGGCCTCCTGCCAGCCTCCCTACCGCCGACGGGACAGGACGGGACGGGCAACCCTCCCGCCAGGCCTCGCGTGTAAGGGAAACCAGGTCACAGGTGTGGTCACGGGAAGAAGGGCACAAGACGCATAAGGTTGGTCTCTTTGACCCGGTCCACCCTCAAGTTCAAGTGGGTTTATCCCAAACACGGGTCCTAGTTACAAAAATGACCCACAAACCATTGAAGTCACACCACAAAGGAGAAACCAGGGGCACAAAGCACAGGGAAAGACCACAGCCAACAAACACAACCAAGATTTGCCATTAATAAATCACACACAATTAATTACAAGAAATTCCATGGTTTATATTAAATGGAAAAGGAGGCACAGATGTTCCCTCATGGGGGGGGGGGGGGGGGGGGGGGGGGGGGGGG
>JAMKQA010000918.1:0-28970 GCA_024699735.1 Posidonia australis | reverse complement strand
TAGCATATTTTAGCAGATTCCTTTTGGCCTGTCACATTAGAGAAAATACACAATCAATATATTGCATGAAGACCAGCACATGGATGTGCAAAGAGATCTGCCTGAGAAATGTTGGGAAGTAAATTGCCAAATCTATACAAAAAGAGATACATAATTAAATAGGTGATGCACACACACAGAAGATGGGGATGCTCTACCAGTAGTTGACCACTTACAAATTACACTGGAAAGTCTGGACTAGTACATAAGTAAGGCCAACATGACTGCTGCATTCTCCAACTGCTAATGGAGAAATCTAACTACTAGTCAAATCAGAACCTCATTTGATAGTCTTAATTTAAGTATAGCAGAGACCTTTGACTAATATAATTGTGGAGCTTAATTAAAAGACTGATGAAAATAGATTATCATGTTGATACACTGACTCGTCACTTTAGGCAAAAGCTGACTAAATTTCTTTAGTGATGCACCAGAATATCATACCATTGATATGCATGTCTAAAGGGGGGACGGCAACTTGGTACTTGGCATACATTTTGGCTAATGAGTAATTCAGAAATGTTGCTGGATCTGGATGTAATATACTGACAGTAAAAGTTCTCCTGAAGGAGGCTAAAGAGAGTTGAGAATAGACAAAACTCTTGCTAGTCTTTTCCTACCTCTACTATATAAGGGCTGGATGTTTGATTAATTGCATCAGTCTTATTCTTTTCTCTCTAACCTAATTTCTGTAGGATATACTTGGGTACTTGGCATACATCAGTCTTTTCCTATCAAAGATTTTTTTATTTAGGATATACTTTTGTCAAATATAATGTCCAGACAGCGTATATGTAATTTGACTAACAAATCGCAGTAAGCATATTTTTCACTCATCCGAAGTGTTTAATTTGAAATAAGTATGTAATCTAGTAACACTCTGTTTCAACTACAGTTTTTTTTTAGGAAAAGGAATGGGATGATTCTCATTGCATAATAAGTATCATCCAAAGATAAAAAATACAAGGATGAATCAGAGATTCATCAAAAATAAAATAAAAGCCAAAGTAAGAACATGAAAGATGCTAAGAAAAAAGAGAAGCCACTCATCCCTTGAAAAAATAATCAGCATGAATCAACTCCTCCCAAGAACAGATGAAACCATTGAAAATCACATTGATGACTCCATATGGCCCAACAAACTGCATATGCTTGGACCAACTTCTTATGTTAGTTTCCGCAATCTTTCCCTTGGCCAACAAATGCATCTTCACCCAAAATTCTGCTGAATTTGCTGGGATCCACCCATCCAAGAAACTTGCACCTTGCAATTGACACCAAACTGTTGTGCTGAATTGGCATCAGTAAAAAAGACGATCTACTATCTCCACTGCAGAACTATCTTGTAACTTAAATTACATTGTAATTCAATAAAATCCATTCAATGCACCCTTAAAGTATTTCTAGTCATCCATGATCCATCTCAACATCCTCATCTCATCTATACTTACTTTTGAACATTTTATTAATTTCCCAAACAATTTACAACATAAAGCATAGCCAAGAGACAGATGTCCACTAAATTTTCCTTTTAGTTTGATACATACAATTTTACAATAAAAAATTTTTAATGCATTTCTCCATTTACTTCATCATGTTTCAAGAATATTAGCAACATCATCTTTAATAACCCATTTTTGCCTATTATGTATTTTATTTCATTATTATTTTTAGCGATCAGGAAAAAAATTTATTAAAGAAAAAGAAAAAAAAACAGAAATTACAAATAAGCCTTATCAAGATGGCAAGGGTAAACAGGAAATAACAGAGGAAAAACAACTGAAAAGAGATTCCAAACAGCAAAAACAAAGACAGAGAGGCCAATAAAGGTTCCAAAGACTGCCCTTATCTAAATCGCAAACAAAACATCAAGCCAAGCAGCAATAACAGTGTCATTGTCCACTCCACCCATTGAAGAAGGTAACCACTCAATCACTGCCCTGCAGATATTCTCCTACCATTTCTGTTGATCAGCAGAAAGTCCTTGGAAAATCCTCCGATTTCTTTCCAACCATATACTCCACTAAATAGCATGACGCAAAATTTTCCTAGCTTTCCATTTCCTACCACTCATAACGTGTTTTTCCATCCATAAACTCCAAAAACCATCCAAATCAATTTGGTTAGAAGTGTCTAAACCCAACAGAATCATCCACCAATCCTTGATTGATGAGCAAGCGAAGAAAAGGTGCCACCAATCTTCCTCGTTGCTAAAGCAAGAACAAGCTACCTCTTCAAACATATGTATTTTATAAGCCTAAAAGATTAAAACATTACTTTTAGAAATCTAATATCTATCCAATAATACTAAACTTCTAATTCCACGTCTCTACCACTGCCCAAAGGTGAAGCAAGTGGCATTGAGGTGCAGGTTCTGTTATACGTATCCAATCCTCTCGGTCATGAGAGCAACTATCTTAGTTGTAGATCAGCCCAGAAGAGTGGCTAGCAGCTACCGAAGCTATGAGTCGCCAGCTTTAGCAGTGCCTAAAGGCTCTTGAGACTAGATGGGGTCAATCCCCGAATAGAATTCCATTCCACTTTCTTTTGAGGCTGTTAATAAAAGGTAGCTCTTATCTATTGCCCCGATGGGCTAGATCATTGAAATAGGTTAAATGGTGTCAAATGAATACTCTTCACTTTTTACATTCTCTCTTTATTGCTTGCATGAGTTGGGATTGAAGATGAAGACTTCCTTTCAAAAAGGACCACGACATGAGTTTTCATTTGTTTTTTGTTAGTCCATGCCTAATGTTTGAACACCAATCATCATCTTGTCGTATATTTCTTTTATTACATCAATATCTGATATCTCCAATAGGTACTCCTTTTCTTTCGACAACCACCACATTAAATCCCTAAGATACTTTGTCATAAGGTTTTTCTTAGTCGTAGAAAAGAATGAAGATCCTTCTTCCTAGTTCGCCTCTTTTGAGTTTTACAAGGTTTTAAAGTGTCTGTAGACATTTGTTTTCATGTGTGGTGTTCGTTGTCTTTTTCTAGTGGAGATCTACTCCGGTGCTCACTGGAGATAGACTCCCATCTATGCTAACGAGTAACCATCTTTGTTCGGTTTTCTTTATTATGCTTGCATGTATGGTACGAGAAAACCCCTAGTGTATGGGTTTGATTCCCACTCCAAGTTCTGAGGAATATTTACCATCGGGAAAGATTTTTCCGAGAATCATTACAACCTCTTTTAGAGAAAGGTGGGTTAACCAGTTGCTTAAGTTATTTTTCCACACTAACAATCCATTCTTGCAAATAATCTAAAGCTACACCACCACCATAGGCCCTAAATGATCCAACTAACGATCAAACAGTTTGATCAAGATATATACCAATATAGTGTCAATTTTCTACATCAGTAATGCACAAAGGCGAACGACATGTGTATAAAAGAAAGAATGCACTTCATATCCATCAATTGTTGGCCAACATGCACTTCGATTCTAACAAAGACTAAATAAGAAAACTACCGATAACAATTACATAAATCGTAAGTTCATAACAATGCTCTTTATTCAACATTGAAAACCAAATACTTGAAGAAGTAGCCATCAAAGTACCGGTAATTGACTTTGTTGCTTTAGAAGCAATTTCATCCTTCATATCCAATTCTTTTTCATCTTTTCCAGATTTCCCAGCAGACTGAATGGCAAATAATAGTTCAAATCAAAAGGGACAGCCCCCAAATTTATAAATTAGAAAATAAGCAAGATCCCTAGAGTATAGTCACTCACAGCTAGTAAAGCCATCCGAATTCTCCTTTCTTCATCGTCCTGCTCCGCATACTTCTCCTTGATTTTCTTCAGTTTACCCTTTTGGCCTCGAGTAATTTTAGAGACAGAAAGCTTCACATTATCGGCATTTTTTTCAGTCCCACCTGAAATACTGCATTCTTTTTTCTCATTAATATCAGTTCTCACATCAATATTATTATTTTGAACTTTCTTGAGTTTCCTTCTTTCAGCTTTTGATATGTGAGGTTTATCTCTGGCTGAACCTTTTCTTTTTTCTTTATCATCATTCTCCACAGTGACAACTCTAGGGGCATCAGCAACATAATTCTTTCCCAAGACCTTGGCAGTTCCAAGCTCAAGAGCACTGTCAAAAAGATCCTCAAGCTGAGGAGAAATTGAAGGCTCACCTTTTTCACTTGTACCAGCATAATCTGTATCCTCATTATTATTCACTGTACGACCATCATCTTCCACCAGATTTTTGAGAGAATTTGTTGGTTTAAAATCAGATGAGATAGCATGCCCAATATTAGCATTAGCATTAGCATCAGCATCAGCTACACCATTTAGTTGTTGTTTCAGATATTTTGTGCCCAAGAGGTGACTATGCTCAATATTACTGACATTAACTACAACATTTTGAATTTCTTCCCGTGACTCAGGCTCACATTGTTGATTCGGTGTGTCTTCCCTCTCCATCTCATGTAGCCCTTCATCCTCACCTCTGACTCTACGTTCATTTAGATGCAACGCAAGAGAGCTCTCATCCAACCGAAAGAGGATTCCAAAACCCATTACAAGAGGATGCGGAGGAAGGAAGTTCTTTTTACCACGAATCATGAAACTTCCTACAGTAAGATATTCACCCGTTGGAGCAGTTTTACTTACTTGATAAGGGTACACCCACCAGGCACTTGTGACAATTTTCGAATTCCATGCCTGACTTTGACACACCTGTCATCTCAAAGGTATTAACTAATATAATTATAACTAGCTTTTAAAATTATTTTTTACAGCTGACAATATATATCCACCCACCCATAATAAGCACATGGATGGGTGTATCCAGTGCTCAGAAAAGCAATTTAGTTTGACGAAGATAAAACAGAGAAGTTGAAGAAATTTGTTTGCTTGCTATCATATTATCCACATTTTCCACACCACCAACCTTTTTTGTTTTATTTTTTTATATTTTATTTCCTTGCATGTCCAATGACTCATGACTCGTACCTCATACTTGAGTCGTTACTTTGTCTTTAATTGATGGAAGTTTTGTAGTATCTCTCAAATCAAATAAAGCAGCTAATATTTCCAAAATGAGTGTTGCCTTAAAAAGGACTTTACTGGATATAATGGTTGGGAAATTTATTAAAAACGACTAAGGCCTGAATTGATTTACTAATCAACTTACAGTGTAACATCCAGCTAGGTTCAGTGTTAGAGGTGGCACAGGATTCTCTGGTTTATGGTTCTTGATCACTGTGGTAGAAGCACCATGCAGATCTGCATGGATGTACCTGTTTCCCATGAAAAGAAGTGGTCAGTATTTATCAAAAGTTTGAATACCTAATCCCCAAGACAAAGGGTTTATGCATGGAATTTATCAAAAATGGATTCAAACAAAATGTTAAGAAACTGAAAAACCTGAGGCGCTTTTATACAATCACATGAACAATCCCATGAAACATTCTTTTTTTCTATTCAATAAAAAATCAAGGGCCTTTAAGCAATAGGGCAAACCCCAACATTTACCATTGACCAAGAACAAGGCAAATAAGGATTGTTTTTATAAACTATGTGGTAGTGGTCCCATATGCCTTAGCCTTGGTATGAATCTTTCTTGAATTAAATCCTTCCAATAGTAGCTGAAGTATATTCCAACATGTGCCTTCTCCATAATGCCTTCAAAGTTCCAGATAGTTTTGCTTCAGATTTCCTTTTCATTTCTTCCACTAACAACAGTACATCAGTGCTATTGGATTCATAATAGCATCTTCGCCTCTGATGCTTTGAGATATCCCATGTATGTATACCCAATCCTGTCACTGGTTCTTCCTGATGTGGTTACCTATACCGGCCTGATACTTCAAGATATGCATCACAAGATACTTCCACATATATGCCAGGTATAACAAGTATGGTATCCTTGTCTACAACTTACTCTATATACTCAGTGCTTTGAAACTGGGTTCAGACCTAAAGGTGGAGCTCAGAACCGGAACAACCACTGGTCAAGCAAATCTGTTCAGACCGGTTTTAGGGGTCTGAACTCTGAGGAGTTGTATACACCTCTTAACCGGTCCTACTGTTGAACCAAACAGGATTTATGAGTGACCCAACTCCCAAGTTACTGCTCCTCTTCCTCCATAATATTGATGCATTTGAAAAGTGTCATAAATTATACTAAATATTCCTGAAATTTCTATTATAATTTTTAATCATAACATCACCAATGCAAAAGGGTAGAAAACTGATGAACGGATTGCCTTGACAGTTTGACAGAGACTAAGTAAAAGCATAATTGCAAATTAGACTTCCTTTTACCACATGATGTAAGGATAGGAGAAGAACCCAGCTTGCGGTCAAGCAGACAAGAGGAGCACTAGCAACCCATAAGGGAGGCAGTGACAAAGGAGATTTACACAAGGGAGGACCAGAACAACCTGCTTACAGTGTGGAGAGAAACCAATCACAGAAGATGGTTGGTTGATCCCACACAAGGGAAAGAGAGGGATCATGGTTTAGGTTCTGGAACCTTCACGATCTGTGTATTGGAAGACCTGCTGTGTTTCCACTGCATGGCTAGGCTGGCCGTGGTTTGAAGACATCTGTGTCTGAACCACAAGGCTGGACCAGCCTGGCATGGGTTCCCTTGTGGACTGTAACATGGAGGTTTTCTACTTAGGCAGTGGTTTTCGGCGAGTCCTGCAATGATATGGTCAGTGAACAGGTGCTGGTGGCAAGCAGCACATTGTGATGCAAGAAAAAGAAGAAGAAAGAGAGAAAGAGAGAAGGCACAAAGAGTCCCCAAGTTAGGGACTATGCTTTGGTACCATGTAGAGAAATTACTGTCATGCAATAACCATGAAGATCTCACTCAATTATCTTAAAGAGTAAGGATAAGAGTACAAATGGGAATCCTAATCAAGTTAGGAAGCATGAATCATAATCCATCTAAAATGGAGAAAAACTAGAAAACTTGAAAAATAAACAACTATCCTAGCTATATTATAATCACAATTATACTAACGGTTATTAAATGTAAATTTTATTATATCAATGAAATTTGAGTTGAAATTTTTTATTAATGAGATGTTGCATTTGAGAGACTTTGAAATACCACCTAATTCAGTGGAAGTTTAGCTTAAGACCTAAGAGCTTTGTATCAAAAAAGCCCATCAAAATGCGTCAGACAAAGTCCATGAGCTATTACTCGAACTTTCACAAACCCAGAGCTTGAAAATGTCACAAAAAGTTAGCTAACATTACCCAAAATTTCAAAAGTGACTAGGGATCCTTAAAAAGTCCGAACAAATAACCCCCAAGAGCAACCCTTGGAGGCTTCTTAAAGGATGGCATCTAAAGCACACAAGGCCCAACACTCCAAAATCTCAAAGATATTTATGCTACATTGTTTTTTAGCAGTAATCAGGGAATTTTATTGAAAATCATTTGAAAATTTTGGGAAAAGATAAAAGGCTTATCAAAAAGATAAGCCAACAACAACAAAAACAACACAAGAAGCCCAAGAGATTTAAGCTAGATAAGTAACAGTCCTCGTAACCTGCACAAAAATATTAGACACAACAGAACCTGTGATTTCAGGTCACCACTCCAAAATCGAAGAAACAACCCTATCACGTATATCAAAATCCAGCAAGTATTTCCGCTAAAAGATTCAACGGTTCTATTCAATCAATCTAGTCCACCACACCACATGAAGCAAAGCAAACCAGATTTTTTTCTGTTTTCCGATCCACCTACCTCTCCGTCTTCAGAGCATGGTACCGAATGTCAATGCGTGTCACCGAAATTTCACCGACACGTATCTTATTTTCAAATTACCGACACAACTCCAACACGATACTGGCATAGGAGTTTTCTAAACAAATGTGAATTTTTTTTATTGTGTTTTTACCAACACGATATTGACACACCAACATTTTGCCAATACGTGCTTGTTTGTCAATTTACCAAAATTCGACATGAAATTGACATTTAGAACCTTGCTCCAAAGCTCCCAAAAAGTCACCACTAAACCACCCCAAAGCTGGTCAAAGGACTCTCTCCCAAGTGAGGCGCACCACCACACAAGAACTACCCCACAATCCCATAAGAAGTGATAGAGATCCTTTATGGCCATTTCACAAAGAACACATCTCTACAAATGACTCTATGTAAAAGCTTCCAAGCAAAGCACTGAATCAAAGAGACACAATTGCTCTAAATCAGGTTGTGCCAGTCCACACAAGTTCCTCCACCAATCATGATCAAGAACAATGAGGCAACTGAAAAGTCCCCATCCTTGACCCACAACCAATTATGGGAATCGGAAGCAGTAGAAAGCATTGTTATTAGGCGCCCATGGCGCTAAGGTGCCATTAAAGGTTAAGGCACTTAGACGCCTTAACCTAAATTTTTTTTTCGGGTATGTCGTAACCTAAATGAGCCAAATGACAATTATTTAGTTTTTCATCATCAAACATTAACTCTTAATGACTATTATATAGCTTTTTCTTAGTTATTGTTATTTATTATTGACTATTTAACTTATTATTGTTAAGATTGTTATTGTTATTGACTTAGTTATTGTTATTTATTATTGAATTATTATTTTTATTGAGATTGTTATTGATTTGGAGGACAATTAAGATTTTATTTATAGTTAGATTATTATTGTTAATTTTAGAAATTGACATATCAATTTATTAATGCATTATGAATTCTAAATATCTTTATAAACATATTTTAAAAAGTCTAAAAAACATGTAAAAAATATATTTTTATTACCGTCTAAGCACCTTGGCTCATCGCCATGGTGCATTGGTGCCATGATAACTATGGTAGAAAGACAACTTGAGTCCATATTTTCAAGCAAATCAAGTAGGAAAACAAGATCTAAAGCTTCCTTATCCATGAAAGCCCTCCTAAATCTCAAATCCCAAACAACCTTGTACCCACACCTCACAAAACACTCCCTTATGTTAGCAGTAAGCTATACAAAAAGCTGAAATAAACCCAAAAATAGTTGTCTTGAAAGCATGGAATCAATCCAATGATCCTCCCGAAATTTAATTCTATTCCCCCATCCAACTCCAAGTCAAATGCTACACTTCACCACATTCTCCACCGTTGAAATCCCATCCCAAACTGGGGAGACCATCCTAACATGATATCCCACTTTACCTACAACTTGACTCATACTATTTCCCAACTATCACTCTTTACCAAAAAAGTAGGAAGGAAGCCCTATTAAGGGACATTGTGCCAAGCCACCAAATCCATTTTCCAAGGTGAGCAAGATTAACAGATCGAAAACTACAAAAGCCCAAACGACCCTCCACTCTGGGATGGCAAATCTTGTGCCAAGCAACCAAAGGAAAACCCACAAATATGTGATCACCCTTCCAAAGAAAGTTTGGTTGGAAGCTTTCTAATATCTTTACCATAGAAACCGGTATCCAAAAAATGGATAGGTAATGAATAGGCAAGATATTCATGCTACCAAAAAATTTACACTTAATTTCCTTCATAAACAGAATTAATGATCATGGAGCTCCAAAAACAAGTTGAGCCATAAGCTAGGAGGCATAGATTCTTCTAAATGATCAATGCACCCGCACTGGACACGAATCGGACACAAATTTGTTTGAATTTGGAGCAAATTTGTGCCCAACATGCCATATGGTGTATCCAAGGCATTACCATAAAAAAACAAATTCGGATTTGCTAGGATTCATCTTGGATTCGGCCAAGATACTTTTAAGACACTTCTAGGATTCATTTTTACATGCTTTTGGAAAATTTTATGTTTTTCCCAAATTAAACCTTTGTTTTTACCGGAATTTAGATTTGTAGCTTCTAAATTAGTACAATATGCCATGTTGATGGCTCTTTTGATGACTCGTTTGATTTTGTATGGACTAGAGAAACTTATTTTAATGGACCTTAGTACATTATGGTTCTTTCAATTTTGTTTTTTTATACATTGTATTTCTTATGTCCTTACTTTCTATCATTTTAATGCATTAGTTTAAATCTTTAAATATATAAATTTAAATAGATATATTATTTACTTATTTAATGTCATATCTAGGGTTATTAAAGCGGAATCAATATCCCGACAATTACACGTCCAAGTAATGGATCCAACACCAAACACCCATCTCCAAGACTCCAACACCAACGATTGTGAAGATCTCCCCGTCCTCTAGCGTCCCTAACCTCCGACAGCCATTTCCGACAGCTCCAACAAGTCCAACAACTCTCGCGACAAGTTCCGATCACTTTTTCACAACTCCTCTCTTCTTAAGGTAAACTTCATGCCTTCATCTTCTGCTTTCTTTTTTCATCTTGGATTTCATCTTTGGCATCTTATCCTCTCTCCCTAATGTTCATGTTTCTATCTTTGACGCCTTTTTTTTTTTCAATTAAATGATAATTTCAATGGTTTTTTAATTTTATTTAATTTCAAATGCTGATTTTTAGTTGTTTTTTGCTCTCCCTAATGTTCATGGCTTCATGTTTCTATTTTTTGTTTGGTTTTGAATTAAATGACAATTTAAGTTTTTTTTATTTTGATGAATTTTAAATGCTGATTTTCAATTTGTTTTTGTGTTATTAGTTGAAGGACATTGTTGTTTACTTGTTGTTGTTTGTTAATAATTTATTGTAGGACGTCACAAGATGAAATTAATAAAACTCCACCACCACCACCAATGTCAGAGGATCCAAATTCATTTGTTGTGCATGCCTCTAGTGATCCCATTCTAGCACATGAGCCATCAAGAAGAGTAAGTCTAATGACCCCAGTTGAAAATACACATGGTGGCTGGATATTAATGATAAGAATATGGTGTAATGTTTGCTATGTGGAAAGAAATCCAAGAGTAGAATTAAAAGACAAAAGGAGCACCTCATTTGAGGTTATGTAGATATTCAAAATTGTCTTAAAACCACAACAACTATTACAAATGAGATCTTGAAGGCGTACACACAAGGAAAAAAGAGGAAGGTCGAAGAAGTTGAAGGCAATGAATTGCAATCAATTAGATTTATTGGAAGCAACAATCCTCCAACTTCCACTGCTACGTGGCAAACCAATAAGGCAAGTACAAGTGCAAGTGCAAAGGTTGTGGAGAATAAAGTTGGGCCTCTTGATGTTTTGTGTAGAGAAGACCTTTACACTTTTGTCAAAGAAAGTAGGCAAACAAAAGATGACAAGCAAACAGTCATTGAGGATCACTTCAAGAAACAAGAGAAGGCTATTATTGATTATATCTTTTGTGACATGCTTTATGAATATGGTTTGCCATTCAATCTTATAGATAAATTAACAGTTGAAGTTCTCTGTGAGGCTATTGGGCATTATAAGAGTGGATATAGGCCACCTTCTTTCCATCAACTTAGAAAGTCAATGTTGGAGAAAAAAATATAAGGATGACATCAAGATGAGGAAAGAATATGAGGTGCACTTGAAGAAATACGACATCACTCTCATGTCTAATGAATGGACAAATAAAAGGAAAAGGAGTTCGATAAACTTCTTATTAAATTGTCTAGAAGGAACATTCTAGCTTTATTCGGTTGATTCTTCCAAACATGAGAAAACCATGTTGGGCTAGAAATGTGACGCAAGTTTGCACTGACAATGTAGCAAATTATGTTCTGACTTGGAAGAAATTGATGAAGAAGAATGATAAAGTGTTTTGGACTCCTTGTGCCGCCCATTGCTTTGACCTTATGCTTAAGGACATTGGTAAAGTTGGAAGATTCAAGAAGTAATAATAATTGGAAGGAAGATTACAGCATTTATCTACCTTTACACTTGCGTTCATGATGCCTTTACTTCATTGTCAAATGGAAAGGAACTGATTTAGTCACAAGATTTACCACTTCGTTTCACCCTTCAAAGTTTACATGACATGAAAAGTCTCCTGAAGAAGTTATTTGTCTCAAATATGTGGAATGAGTCCAATTAGACAAAGACCACACAAGGAAAACAAATCATGAATACAGTGCTTGCAATGGACCTTTCGGATACAATGGAGCATTGTCCTAAAACATCACAAACAATTGTTGTTTTGCTAAGATTGGTTTGATTGTGATGAGAAGCCAATTAAAGGGTACATTGCACATGCATTCCAGTAAGCTCAGGAAAAAATCGTAGAGAATTTTCATTACAAAGAAAAGGAACACAAGCCTATTCTTGAAATTGTTGATAGGTGCTGGGCTTTACACCTTGATCGTCCTCTACTTAGTGCAGAAGCATTTCTAAATCCTCTTGTGTGCTATAGTGTAAGATAGGATAAAGACACATGTGCCAATCTTTATAAGTCAGCATTTCAAGATGTCATTGAAAGAATGGGGAAGAACAAGAAAGAGTGCATACAAATCATGTTGGGCATAGAGACATACAAGCAAAGAAGGGGTAAATTAGGTTCTTAAATGGCTAAAGAGGCCAGTGAATTTCTACAACCAAGTATGCATGATTTCTTTAGAAAGTAATTTATAACTGTGCTTTTTTATTTGATTTTTGAGTTTAATGTTGTTTTTGTATTGGTAGTTTCTTGGTGAGACTTGTACAGAAACCTCACTCCACATCTAAAGAAGATGCAATCTATATTCTTGGACTATATTGCACCGCCTCCAATTGCAGAGGAATTGGAGCACTTTGGATTTCGTATAGTCATTAACACTCACACTTTTAGATTTTGAGTGGCTTGACATATTGCATTTAGTCACTTATATTTTTTTTGTTTGTTACTTTTTCCTTTTATAATAGCTTTACACTAAAAGGAGGAATCATATGAAACAACAAAAATTAAACAAACTTGTATTTGTCAACTACAACAAACGTCTCTATAAAAGGTTCCAAATGAAACGACTTAGAAAGAAGGATGAGGACTTTGATCCTATACACGTCGAGGAGCTCAATTATAATAGTGAATGGATGACTAGGATACCAAGGGCGGCAAATGAAGTTGTGTATGGAAAGGATGGATTCACAAGAACACAAGTTGATATAGCTCTAGGAGCTTCTGAATTCAACTTGAACCGTACTAATAAAGTACGGAGTACACAAGTAACACAAGCTTCATCAACTTCAACAACAAGGAGTCATGAATGTGGATGTGGTCGTAGACCTACAAAGGGATATGAAAATATTGTAAAAATATATTAAAGTAAAGGCAAACAGACCTTAATGGGAGAAGAAAAAGAATGGGAAGAAACTAAAGAGAATGAAGAGGAAGAAGCTTATAAAGAACAAGGGGACGATGAGGATCTCAACTTTGGAAAATACTTTGATAATTCATTAGATAATGAAGAAAGTGATATAAGAATCTCATTTGTTTGTCCTTTTTATTTTAGTTTCATTTGGACCTTTTGTTTTTGTTATTGAGTATTGACTTTTGTTTACAAGTTAATTTGTTACTTTGAAATATTGTATTTAACTTATTTGTTGTTCAAATATTGTATTTTACATATTTACAATGTTAATGTTTTCTTCAGTTTAAAGTAGGTATATTAATGCTTGACACTATTTAACATTGTGTAATTTTATTTAATTCTAAGTATACATACAAGTCTGAAAAAAAAAAATATTAATTTTGGGTGCCAAGGCAAACCTTGGCCATACCCATGATGAATTGTATCCTAAATCTTAGAAAATTACTGAATCACCAAATTCGCATCGTATCGTATTCGTATCCGTGCTTCCAATGCAACTGGACAAGCTACCAATGCTTCAATTCCCGTCCCCACAGAGTTAATTGAGAGAAAATGCCACAGAGCAACTCAGCTATATCATTTGGAGAATCATGTAACTAAGGTGCATGCCACCTGTGGGGAAATGCATGGTGATCAGGTTTAACGCAATTACACCAGTATATAAAAATTCAACACTAATAATTTAGCAAAAACAATGTGATAGTGCTTAAAAGTAATGTAGGTGATCAGGTTTACAAAAATCAAGCGTCGTAGACAAGAACCGATAATAATGTAGCAAAGACAGTAATTTAATGCCCAATATAACAACATAGCAATGACAGTATTTTACTGCTCAGTTTATATAGAATTATTAGAATAAAAGTAACATAATTAAGTCTGCTTCGAAGACTTAATTACTTTACATTAATCAAACATCTATAATATAGTGGAATGTGCCAATAAAAAAAATGTAATTGCTACAAGCCATATTCAATGTGCTGATTGGTAGAGACACTTACAGATCTCCTTTAGACATATATCGCTTTACTATCATCTCATTTTGTTGAGCATCACGGCCACTAATAACCAGATAGTTTTCACTGGTAATAAACCAATTGAATTTCTCAAACCAATGAACTTTGCGCATATGAGAGATTGTAGCAACAGTCTTCTCCTACAAATTGCAAACAGAAGATTAAGTGAGACAGCCACAATGACAAAGGGAAATGGGAAAGTGCTTCCAAATTGAAAACTGAAGTATAAGTAAAGTGCTGGAAGAAAGTCACCACAGTTATAAGATTACAGTGTTTCTGTCAATCGTAAATCATAATCATCTCGATGTAAAATTAATAATTCAGTGGTGCAGGTATTTTTATAGAATTATAGTTTTTCTAAAAGAAGTCCTACATGGTAAAATAATGGCAAGTAGGAAGGTTGCAAACTGAAGTACTTCAGAAAAAGAAGACAACCGACAATTCAAATGAACTTAATAGGAAGAATAGATATATAAAATAATTAACTATAGACATGGTTTGAATTCCAGAAATTTGAGAAGAAAATGACATTTTTTAAATAATGATAAAACTGAAAATACATCAACTTCAGCCATAAAGTCTAGATGAATTTGTTGCTTCATCCTACTTGCACTTAAAAACCAAATACCCTACCTTTGAGTTAGCAACCGGAATAACTAGATGCAATTAGAAATAACTACGTACAATTATATACGATTGAAACAAAAATAATAAAATATCACCCACAAATGTTTGTTATTGTTAACACTCTAAGTCTTCATATAACAATCTCAAACCATTTGATAATAGATCACAAACTCATTTAAATGCCTCCTGGAGTAAAATGATCAACTGGTTTGGATAGCATTACTGACCAATTTTTAAAAGGATAACGAAGCCTAAAATTGGAAAAAGTGAGCATCACCACAAATGATATGGCCCCCCTTGGGTTGCAGTGGCTTGCACATGGGTTCCAAAGTAGGAACGACTGTCATCTCGAGTGTAGGACCATTAGTGGTCCGGATGACATGGTGGCGAAGGTGGCGGCAAAGGTGATGGCAACTGCAATAACAACGATGGGACCAGTAGTGGGCCTGAAGAGAGTGGTCCGGATGACATGGTGGCGAAGGTGGCGGCAGAGGTGATGGCAACTGCAATAACAGCGATAGGAGCAGTAGTGGGCTTGAGGGCAACAAAGAAGCAACGATGAGAGGACGTCCAGCCATAAACTAGGAATGCTCCAATACCCAAGTCAGAGAAAAGGAAAATCATAAGAACTAAGTTCTTATGAGAAGTCACAGTCCTCCCACAAGTGATGGGAAGTAGGGGTGACGCTCAGTGTCCTAAGCTCCTTGGTGGCGTAGGTGAAACTGTGGTGTACATGATTCTTCTTGTAGCAAAGAAGAGAAGGGAGTCAAGTGTTAGAAATATATTATGTTTTGATGATAACACTTGGACTAATGAATTTTTTGTATATTTTCATGAAAGAAAAATAAGGTTGAAGAATTGTAATTACTCGAGTTATATAAACTCTATGTAATATGTTGTAAAATGAATATGTAAAGTTATACTTAGAAAATTGGTTGAAAAATAAAATAAAAGCTATTTCGACATACCGAACCAAATCGGTATACCAAATCAGGAAAAAACGACACAAACATCGGCGTTCCGAATCAAAGATGAAAGAATCAAAAACAGCATACCGGAGGAAAATCGACATATCGAATAAGGAAAAATCGACACAAGCAACGGAACTCCGAAAAGGAATGTGAAGATAATGCTGAAGACAAAAACAGCATACCGTACTTAAACGGTATACCGAATCAAGAGGATTCGGCATACCGAAATAATTCTGGTATACCGAATTATCCGAGAGTTGCAATTTGAAGACGCAAATGGCGTTCAAAGGTCAAAACGGCATACCGATAGACTAACCGTTTATGACCGTTTTTATGGTCGTTAGACACATCTTTTAGTGATCCTTTAGCTATAAATAGGATCCCTATAAGCCTTGATAAGACAGACATTACATCAACCTACTTGTAATCCTTGAATATTGTGCTCAACCTTATCTTACATTTCTCTTCACAAACTTGGTGTTGAAATCTCAAATTAAAAGCGCTCTGTGAAAAGAGAATTCGTCTATTGTAAAGCTACAAGAAAGAACTCTAGCTTCTCAGGATACGAGAAGCGTAAGGAGCAAAGATTAGGTTGATGGGACAGCCAACACAAGTGTATATTTTAAAAGTATAAGGGAAAATCTCAAAAGGGACTTGAAGAGTAGACTAGATTGGAGTTTGACCGAACCACTATAAATTACATAAGTATTTAATTTCTCTTATCCCCTTTCTGTATATAAAAATAGTCTTATTTTCAAATCTATATGATTGTGTAATTGTTGTCTGTTTTAATTAATTGAGACACCTCATTTTGTTTAACTTATAACTAAATTTAGAAAAGTAAATATTTAAAATTAAAATTCCCTATTCACCCCTCCTCTAGAGAAGCCACTCAATCCTACATCAAGTACACAGGAGTGTAACAAATGCCAGGCTCAGTATGCATGCCCCTACCACAAGCTATGGAGGTAGATTTATACCTAAATGGGAGGAAAAACTTCATTGTTGGTGTATATCCTAATATAGAGGAGAGAACTACACACCAAAGGGTTGTCAGAGGCTATCAATGTATAAAGAAATAGCTTTTGCATTACATGACTCTGAGACTAGTGATGTTGTCAAGGAGAGTGTAGGGCGCGATCTACAAAAGATCGTCCTGAGATACTAAGGACTATGAACTGTTGCAAGCAACTATCTACAGGCTAAGTAAATGCTCCAAAAATGACTCTCATAAAATCTTGCAGGATAGATTCAGATGATCTCTCCCGGAAAGTGCGTTTTAAGGGTGACATGCTCCAAGCGCCAAGACTTGTTGTTGCCCAGCAGGACTTCACTAACTCCAGGGATAGAAACCAACGAAATGTAAGTGTAGATGGCCCAGGAAGCCATAGGTCTGGATGACCAATTGGTCACACGAGTTGCTGTCTAGTCGATTTACCACATGCAATTGTTCATGGTGTTGAGTTGTCTCACTAGACAGTCCTTTTGGAGATAACCCGCAACCTTAGGTTCTCTGTCGACCATGGGCCTATCCTTAATATTCTCAAACCATGCAGGACATTTTCTGCATCATCTGGATTTTCCCACTTTAGTAGTTGATGAGTGAGTCAACTGTCAAAGTAGACTGTTGCTCGTACGTTAGGACGTACACTCTCCCCCAGGGGTCGTCATCCTTGACCCTTGAAGTAGCAGGTCCAGGGAATCTACAAGTCAATATTGTCAAGGTGAAGGCTACAATTCTTGCTCTAAGGATTGTTCGTAGTGCTTGACTAGAGAGACGACACATCTGGGAGTAAAGCTAACTGCCCGAGTGCCTTTAGACTGTTGGCTTGGGGATCGATCACCTACCCCGGTGTCTATAGGCTACCAGTCCCGAGGATGGCAGAGTCGACGATCGGGCAATAAATAGATCGTAGTTTGGTTAGGAGAAGCATCCTGTAAAACAAAAGGCACACACTGTACTTGTTGGGAGCGAGGCTTGGCCTGGCAAGGGAAATTGTCAAGAGGCTCAACTCAACTCAACTGAACAACAGAGTCGTGAAACATCTCAATCAAACGAGGTTGATCGCCAAGAGGCTACTCGACAGGCGGGAAGCCAAGGACAATCGTCGAGAGGCTGCTTGCTGAATCGATGTGGGTAGTCGAGAGGCTACATTCGACCGAACAATGATGGTCGTCGAAGGGCGACAGTAATCAACAAAAGGTTGTGCTCGACCGGTAGGCATGGCTTAATCGAACAATTGTCGTGTCAATGTAAGGTTGCTCGATCAGATATTTGTTGGCCCAAAGACTACTCGTTAAATGATAAGTGTCGCTATGAGGTTGCCCAATAACCAAGGGTAGTTGCCTAAGAAAGACCTGCCAAACGACCTCCCAAGAGGATGGCAAAAACTGAAAGCCCTCTTATTATACATGTGTGAGTATGAGATGTGTCTCAAATAACAAATTACAAGTTGAGATGAAATTACACATTGAAATGAAAATATGGTTAAAACTCATGCAGTCAAAGGAGGTTTACTACTTGGTTGCCTCAAGTTAGATCTCGATCTACATAGTCGATGACGCTCGTATTAGGCTGAAAAGTTTGAGGTGGGTAGTAGGAGGCTCTACTAGTGTTGAAAAGTTAAAGGTAAGGCAGCAGGAGGCTTCATCCATTCAAACGAGGAGAAAGGAAACCAAGAATGGGGAGGATAACCACCTACTCAGTATATATTTCAGCACAGCGTCAAGAGGAACCAGCAGACATATGCCAACAGTAACTTCTCTCTTGTCTCGATCCCTGGGGGCGCACTTTGGGGGGTCAATCTGCATGCACCTTCCACCCCAACACACTAGCACGAAGGGTGATTTGAATTATATACAGTGGGGCATTTGCGTATCCACCACCATTACAGCAAGTTGTGTCTACCCTTGCCCTTGTTTCTTGGTTGTCTTCCGAACAAAGGGCTCCAAACTCTTCCCCGTGCCACCTTCGAATATAGGTGATGTTGACAAAGCATACGAAAGGTGACTAGGGTGACAAAGAACTTCATTGTGAGAGGTGATAGTCAAGATAGAAACCAGCATGCAACACGTAATGTGATGTTCCTACAAACGGCGCCAATTAATCTGACCCCCTTGGTTCGCGATGACTTGCATGTGGGTTTTAGGGGAACAGTTGTCGTCTCAAATGTAGGACCTTCCATCGTTGGATCGAGCCCAAAGGGAGTGGTCTACTACGATAGTCCAAACGACACAACGGCGAAGGTGGAGGCAGAGGTAATGCAATTGCAGTAACAGTGACGAGAGCAATTATGGGCCGAGGACAAGAAAGAAAGGGTGATGAGAGGTCACCCGACCATAAGCCAGGGACGTTTTAACACCTAATTCAAAGAAAGGGAAGAATTGAATTCTCGTGAGAATAAGTCACAACCCTTCTGCAAGTGGTAGAGGAAGAAGGGTGGCACTTAATGTCCTAGACTCCCTAGTTGCATGGGTGAAGCTATGTTGTGGGTAATTTTTCTTGTAACGGAGAAAAGGAAGACCTAAGGCACATAAGGGTGTAGTGAATGCCAAGCTCAATGTGCATGCCCCTGCCTTAGGCTATGGAGGTAGATTTATATCGGAATGGGAGCGAAGACTTTGATGCTTGTGCATTTCCCAAGGAAAAGGAGAGAACTACACGCCAAAGGGCTGTTAAAGGCTATTGTTGCATAGAGAAACAGCTTTTGCATGACGTGACTTTGAGATTGGAGACGTTGTTAGGGGCTCTAAGGCTGGTGACATTGTTAAGGGGAGTGTAAGCCGTCATCTATGGAAGATCATCCCGAGATACTGAAGGCTATGGACTATCGCAAGCAACTATATGTAGGTGAAGTGAATGCTATGGCTCCCATAAAATCTTGTGGGATGGATTCAGATGACCTTTCTAGGAAGGTGTGCTTTAAAGGAGGCATGCTCCTAACACAAAGACTTGTTGTTGCCAAACGAGGCTTGGTCGACCATAACGATAGAAACCAGAGAAATGTGAGTGTAAAGTGTTATTGTACCTAATACTAGTACAAAAGCTACTCAACACCCAATGGCCTGGGGTGCCATATGTCAGGGCACCCGACTGGTCAAGGGAGCTACTATTTGGTAGGTTTATCGCATGTGACTGTTTATTTTGTCGAGTTGTCTCATTGGACAGTGCTTTCAGAGATAACCCATGACCTTGGGTTCTCTGTCGACCATGATCCCATCCTTAATATTGTCGAGCCACACAGGACATTTTCCGCATCATCAACAAACACTAATTTTTGTTATAGGAAATGGAAGAAAGACAAGAGCTCCATTGTGGCCTCTACTAACCAAGATTCTAAATGTCGATGTCGTGCCAAACAAAGGCAGACATGTGTTGACAAAATGTCAACATATTGGTATCATGTCGGTAGAAACACAATAAAAAAATTCACATTTGTTCACAAAACTTCCATGTTGGTAGCGTGTTGGAGTCGTGTCTATAAATTGAAAACAAGACACATATTGATGAAATTTCGGCAACATACGTCGACATTTAATACTATGCTACTACCATTTCTTTTTCTTTTCTTTTCTTTTTGGAAAATTTGAAAGGGGCCATGAACACCTCCTATCCATTCATTTCAATCAGTAACAATACAGCAATACAATCCAGACCACTAGGAGCCTCGGAGAGCAAAGAAGACTTATACCTAATAGAGTTTTGAGCCAGGACATGCATACATCTATTATATTCCATAGGGACAAATTGAAATTTTAACTCCTGAAAGTACCCTTTCAAATTAATCATTTTGCAATTGCACCACTCACTTCCTACGTAAGGACTACTGGATTTGGAGGTAAATGTTGGATAAGCTCCAATGAATCACTTTCAATAATAACTTTGTCCCAAATCATTCTCCTGGCAAGGATGGTAGCCTGCAAGATTGCTTTTGCATCTGTCATAATCACGCTACAAGGAGGACCCATCCAACTAGCTGAGAAAATATGATCTCCTTGGCAATTTCTAACCACCACTGTAGTTGCCAAAATTTCTTTGCGCACCACTGCATCGACATTCAGTTTTAACCAACCTTCCTGTGGAGGTTGCCAACCAATCTTAGATTCTACCAACTGAAAACATTTATTGGCTCTAGTAATAACCAGTCTACGTGCTTCCCTCAGAACCCATTCACCATTCAGTTCCACCTGCTCAAATATTTTCTTACATCTGTCTTCCATATCTACCATAAAACGTTAGCCACCAGACAAAACATTCTTGTTTCTCCTAGAAGCTGCAAACTAACTGGAATTCCAATGCAATAGCCACTCCGCAAAAGTAAGTCCTCAAGAACCTTTAAAATCATCATCTACCTTCTTCCACGCCTCCTCAATTACATTACAATCAATACAAACATGAACCAGTGATTCAGTACACTCCTCACACCAGGGGCATAAGTCATCATTGCCTATTCCTCTCCTAAACAGAATACATTTTAAAAGCAAAGCATTATGTAAGAATCGCCATAGAAAAATTTTAACTTCAGGAAACAGACCAAAATCCCCCTTCAATAACCTCCATGGGAACTTGATTCTATCTGCAGAGCTACTAACAGCATTTCCCTTCTGAACCAGTGATTGTAATGTCTCATAAGCAGAATTGGTGCGATAGCATCCAGTCTTAGAAGGTAACCAGACACTTTTGTCCTCTTTCAGAGCAGCATTTTCAGCATCCATCCTTAATATTGCATTGACCACCACGTTCTCAAAAAGATTATATGCAACAGTTCTTCATTCCATTGTTTAGTTCCTCGAATAAAAATGCATTAACTTTCTCTGGAGTTTCAAGTAACCAAGCCATGATACAAATACAATTGGAAAACTGGTCCAACTCCCCCGACTTCTTGAGATTCTAGAAGACCAACTGCTACGAAGGTAAGACTATTTCTGTGGTTGGTAAATAGGTAGGAGTGCTTAGAAAAGACTTTCAAGAGAAATCAGTGGGAAAACGACACAGTCTAGCACCTTATTTGCTCTTGTTCATCATCTTGCACTTAGGCTGCATTTGGTACATGGTAATAAACTTGGGAAAGGACAAGATTCCCTTTTTTATCCCATTTGATGTGTTAAGGTGTTTACTTTAAGTCAGAAATTCTAATCCCATAAAAATGGGCTTCCCACATGTGTGGAAATTTATAAGCCACCCAAACCCACCCTTGGATTAAAAATTCCTCCATGTAGTGCGAATCAATAAAAGATTTGTTTCTTTTCTACCAAAGAAGGTAACAGGATTCCTGTGTGGTTTTAACCAAACAAAAATAAGGAACAAGATTCCAATTTCATTCCCATCACCATACCATTCCCATATGAATTACATTCCTAAGTTAATCCAGTCCACACACCAAACATGGCAATAGAGCATCAACTTGATTTCCGTAATCTCAAGAAGGCTTGTGTCTTATGATGAAGGCATCTAGCAAGAAGAACCTTCTCATTAATACTTCTAGAATTATTTGCTAGCAAGAAATTCCTCGTCATTAATAGGGTGTTGCAAACGATATCTCGACAAAAATTTGAGGGTGACGCATGTCTTAGGCGAAGACTATTTCTGGGTGTGAGAAGAGCTTATCAGAGTCTTGATGTTGTGTTTCTAATTTTATCATTTCTGTGCTTTTCAGTCTTCTTTTGTTTTGATTAGATAGCTTGTACAATCTTTTTGCAAGATGTATCCTCCTGCATTTCAATGGAAAAACAGTACTTCTCATCGAGAAGGGGGGAGAGACAGAGATCACCCATTCCCCCTTCTTTCCCCCAATCATTGATTAGCAGTCCACTTGTGCTCATAAAATTGAAAAAGATAGCAACATGGTCCTTTGCAGCCTATGTTTGAGAAATATTCTTGATCCATCAATCAATAAAAATCATAGCCACACCGATTAGCAGATTAATCAGTTTGATCACCCAATTAGTTGTATAACTGCTAATTCCTGGTACACCAGGCTCTGAACTGATATTCTAAATTTTGTTTGCAGCAATACTTACTTTGTTGGGGATGTACTTGTAACATATGTGATCTTTACTTATGCTTTTAGACTGTGTATCTAAATGGCACATGTTCTTAGCACAGGGTACCAGTGCATTTTGTAGACGCGTGTTATCGGCGCGTTTTCCTGACATGGTTTACCAGCGTGTTTTAGTTTTCCATAGTGCTGTGGGTTGTGAGCTGTGACATAGGGATTAGGTATCCTACTTGGTTTTGGGTCGGTGGTTATAATTTATTCAAGAATGATTTGAGTAGGGATCTTTATTATGACGAATGGATATTGATCTTTGGCTCCTTTGAATATTATTAGTAATTAGTTTGTTGCACAAGTGGAATGCATGCACATGGGATATTTCAAGTGTTTATGAATTACATAAGATTATGCAAGTGGTGCATGTTGGCACAAGTGTGCATGCTTGATGTCATGTATTGAAGGTGGAGGGCATGTGGAGATACTAGTCTTACACTATGTAATTGATGATGCAAGTGTTGTGTTGTTGTCAGAAGAGTATGGTGTTTGTGTGGTATGCCAACGTCTATCCTCTCGCATGACTTAAATTCATGCTAACGTATATATGGGTGGGGTTAAACCATTTATTTCACACTCACACTCACACTAAGAAGAAGAGAAAAGGAAGCAGAGAGGAGGAGCTAAGAGTAGAGTTTGAGAGAGGGTTGAGAGTTGCGAAAGAGAAGTAGAGAGAGGGTTTTCGGAGGAAAGCTTCTCGCAAACGGCATGTAGTGCTCTGGAGGAAACTTCAATCAAAGGTGAAATCACCAACAACATCTTCCCAATTGGTTTGGGCTCCGATGGAAAGTGAGTTAAGCTTACTACATTTTGTGGGTTCCTCTCTTTGTGTGAGCTTGATTGTGTGTTTTGATTGTATTTTTGAGTTGTTGGAGGATGCTCTGGACATGTGGCCGTACTTGGACCAAGACAAAAGTGACGAAATCCAAAGCTCCAATGAAGAGACTGTAGGTGGTAAGGTAGCTTTTTGTTGGGTTCTTAACTTAGACTCAAGGTATAGACTTCACTGAGCGCTTGTGTACACAAATATAAATGCATAAACGATGAGGTATGATTTATCATGTTGTGTAAGAATTGATGGCATTTTTGCATGAATTTACATGTTTAAATCATGATTTTTCAGGGGATATGCTCGCGATGTTACTCTTCACTGAGCATACATGTGTGGATTGTTTGATTGATATTTTGAGATTTTGATATCGGATTTTAGTGTTTTTGAAGGTCTTAAAAAGATAATTTCAAAATATACAAAATAGTATATAATATGGATTTTTGTAGTTGAGCAATTTATTCTAAATCTATGGTTTTCAGTGGCAAATTATTTGGTATGGTGTTGGATTTTGAAAGTAAATGATTATATATACTTTTGTGCTTTCTATTATGGTTCATGAGGCTTTTATGATAAAATAGAACTGTGTAATTATTATAGCTTGTTGAGTTTGACTGTAAGCATAATTTACAGTATTTATTGATGAATTACCAAGCTTAAGTTGAGATTTAATGATGTTTGTTGTGCTTATGGTGAACATTATTCACCGTGTGAGTGTGTTGTCTTCTTTTGTTGATATCTTGAATTTTAGATATTGAATTTTTGAGATTTTAATTGCATTTAATAGATAATTTCTTAATCTTTATTTTTGATAAATTATATGCAATTTTCTAGGTTTCATGTTGGCAAATGTGGGTCTTACATTAGTATTAATGCCCTATTTTTCCTACTGAGGCGCATGTTGTAGGCACGTATTGGTCACGTGGTTTGGCCTGAAAATGAGTTTGTGGACTATTTTCAGTAGTTAAATTGATATTTGATATAAGTTTAAAAGATCTTCAAATGATTTTCCATAAAAGATTTTGAGAAGAAATGCATGAGTTTTGAAAAGAGTTTTGGATAAGGATTTCCACAATTTTAGAGGAAACCAAGAGGCCAAGGTTGAGATCTCTGTGACCAAGAGACCAATGATGATGTCTAAAACCACGAGGTCGAAGGAAGTTTAATACCTCTAGATAGTCATAAGGTTGAGGTCCATAGAGTTATACTAGTGGGATCAAGAGGCCAAAGGATCATGCCGGCAAATCAAAAATAATGGATACCTCTGAATGATCATGAGCAAGAAACTAGACTAAGATCCAAGGAGTTGTACTGGTGGGAACCAAAAGGTGTAAAAATCCTCTAAACGGTCGAGTATAACAATATCAAATACATCAGGAGAGCGGACCTTATGTGTGTTTTCTTGTATAGATGGATAAGGATTCTTAGAGTACAAACCTAGGATTAGAAAACTCCTACACAATGTGACTCAATCGTGCCAATGTAGTGCACCTTAACCACTACTTGTGGTTAGTGTCGGTTGCTTAGACCTAAGTGACACGATAGTTGTGTGTACTTGTGGTTTAGAGACCATGATTTTCGAGATATGATTTTATAGCATTGATATAAAACGCAAGCGGTTTCAGAGGATTTTATATTTGATAATTTTATGTAGTTTTGCTTTCTTACATCAATATTGAAATGCTCGATATAATTAAGACGGTTTGGCAAACAAATCTCAAGATTTAAGAGGTCTAGGTTTTTCAATTTGATATCAAAATCGTAGTTTTAGCTTTCTAAATACACCTCATATTAATTGAGTGCATTGTGTTCTCCGTAGTTTTTGCCTGTATGACTACAAGCTTTAGGGAGATACTGCTTTTGAATTTTCTACATGCTCCAAAGTGATTTCGAATTCTTTATGTGCCGTTGGTTCTTGTCGAGAACCTCATGTTCAACTGCAATCAGTGAGCTGTACATCTGGCTTTTGTTCGTTTTTGTCGCACGTTAAAGGGGCATAATTGTCTCACACGTTTGGCAATCTAAAGTTTTTGAAGTTTTTCTATTTTATTGTGAAATGTGTATTAAGTGACATTTTTTGTGATCACTTATGTGACTCATGTTTTATGTTTTGTAGGTGCAGAAGCTTACTTACAAGTGCATATAAGAAGTCACTCGACCACATATCGAGGATATTAGGTAAATATTTTGTTCTATATTTATTAATGTTGATTATAGTATTTTAAACTATGTTTGGATTTAGATTCAATATTGATATATGTTTAAAAAAATGTGATTATGTTAGGAGTGACAATTGAGATCATTACGATACTATATAGCTAAAAAATGACTTGCACATGGGGGTTTTGAATCATGGAGAAAAATAAACAAAAAATTGCAACTAGATCGGTGAACTTCAAGAAGAATCATCTAATTTTACTAATGTAATTAAATATAATAAAATGGAAATATGCCCAAGACAATGTAAATGTGTGATATTACAAAGCTAGAAAGTATAAACTACACAATAAGGTGTATAACTACATGGACTAGCATGTAGGGTGTAGACCACTATCATATCCCATGCCAGAAAACATAGAGCAAAGTCAGTCCTAAACTTTTGAAAGAAATCATAGGCATATGGCAAGTCAAAAGTTCAAAATTAGCTAGAAGCCAATCAGTGTTGTCAAGGCACCTCGCCTTGTCACCTTGGGCAACCAAGCAAGCTGAGGTGAGGCAGACGGGGGTCACCTTAACACATGTTGAGGCGACGCAATTCAGGTGGGTGCACAGATCGCCTCAGGAGCACCCAAGTTGCCTCGGAAGAGGCACGTTAATGGGTCAAAAAACCAGATTTTGAGTGCAAAATCCGAGCAGCCCGACTCCAACGATTCTCTCTCCTCACACGTTCACACCTTCTCTTCTTCCTAGGGCAACCCAATCCTTCCCCTCTTCTTCCCTCCTGACGGCTCTCCTCTGTGCCTCCACCTCCAACAGTCCTCCGGTGCTCCTCACCTCCTTTGTCAGTCCACCTCCTCAACAGCCTCCTCCGACAAGCCTCCTCTCTCCAGCATCTTCTCCAGCAAACCTCCTCTCTCAGGAATTTTCTACCTTCTTTTTCCTTCTCCGGTCCCTTTTTCCAAAAGTCCAACAATTCTTCTCTGTTTTTTTTCTCCAATCACACAATTTCAGACACAGTCCCTCATTTTTGTCCTCCTCGCTTTTTCTCTTCTCGAGTCATACAAATAGACAACCATACACACATTCAGTCACAGTCCTCTCCATCACTCTCACATAGTGAATCATTCACAAATCACAATTTGACACACACACAACCTCACAACCATATATGTTATGGTACATATATTTATTTTATTAGTTTTTATATATAGTCACCTTGCTTTAATCAGGTGGTCACCTCACCTCTCGCCTCAGGCATTTAGGAAGGGTGCCACCTCGACATAGCCTTTCGCCTTGACAACTTTCAAGCCAATGGAAAACTAACATTAGCTTCATATCAGCTAAAGCTTTCTTCATAGAAAGGATATCTTAAATTTACACTCAAATCAAATCCGATCAACTCATTTCACATTTATTTAGAGAATCAATTCCATTTGAACTTCAAACATGATAGTCAGAACAATAACACAAGCAAGAGGCTAACTCAATAGCAAAGTTAACACTAATGAAGCTTGGAAGAATGATAATTTCAAATTGTCAAACTCATAAAGAACACCTGTGCAAGTTGTAGACGGGTCTTCCTCTCAGCAGCTTTAAAAGCCTTGTCATGAGCTGTTACAGTCTTTTCCTGTTTAATTTCCTGCTTCTTCTTTAATTCATACCAACGGCGAGCATTGGCATGTGCTGAAAGTGCCAAGTCAACTTCAACCTGAAAACACAACCATTGACGGAAATTACCAAGAAACGTCTACCTCAAAAATGCCATGTACTCAACTGAAATCATAATAAGAATTAAACTGGAGCAATCTACCCAACAAAATATACTTAGGAGACCACCAGAAAAAAGAAAACTAGGATACCATAGATCTTATGATGCAGAATGCGTTGGGCTTTTATTCCAGTTGAGACTAATACTTTACTTCCCACAGATACAAGTCATTCACAATTCCAACCGTAGGTTCATAGTTTGATTGTACATGGCTGTATGTAGGTTCTGGTTTTCTGCCACAAAAAGACTGCATACTCATTGGACACTATCATGAAAATGCTACACCTGCATACCATTTCACTACCAATAACATTTCAAGGAAACAGCATCTTACAATAGAAACCCAATAACGAAAATACAGCTATACCATCCACATTCACACATATTACACGAATACCATCCAAATTCAAAAAATATCATCTAACCATCAATCCCCAATTTTAATACATATACATTACTACCGTTACATGTTTGATTAGAAATGACCAACAGATCTAAAATGACTAATCTATTCTTACAAAACAACAACCCTACCCCTCCTACCCACTATCCCTTTGTGTAGGTAGAAGGAAAGGAGAAGAAGTTGGAATTTAAAAAGAGGGAAGGAAATTATTTTTCGACAATGTAACGATCTGGACATGAGGGTAAAAAATTCATTTACATTTGAAAATTAGGACTAGCATATTTAAACTCAATCGTACATATATATATATATATATATATGGATGTGTATATATTTATGTGTGTGTGTGTGTCTATATAAATGTATGTGTGAGAAATTTTAATAATTGAGTGAGAGAAATTTTGAATTTTGAATTTCAAAATTTAGGTGATTTTTTAAGTGTGATTTTGATCAAAATCAAATCATAGGTGATCTTCATGTTGAATGGATACAATCAAAGACTTCACCATCTAAATGTAAAATGGGTCTATTGTCACATGTATGTATATATATGTATGTATGTATGTATATATGTATGTATATGTATGTGTGTGTGTGTGTGTGTATGAGTGCACGTGCGTGCACGTGTGTATTAAAAATTACATTAAATAACACGTTCCATTAACATATTCAATAGATTATACGATATATCAAATGTAAAAGTAAGCCAACATTTATATTAGCAAATAGGAGGTTTACAACTGCATGCCCAAGTACTTATCACTTTGTGGGGTGTCATTGCTATCTTATTACAAATCCACAAACCATTGTGACAAATCCATCTCCATCACCAACACTTGATGAGCTTTCTAAAATTTATTTTCCATACAATGCTTGATGTTGTCCTTCATCACTAGGCTCAATGCCTTTGGTGCCTGG